>SCLH01000008.1:163046-200686 GCA_004367855.1 Oikopleura vanhoeffeni
AAAACTTTTTCGGTTGAGCGTCAATTACCGGTATTTTCTGCTTATTACAAGTAAACTGGTAGAGTCTTATAACCGGAAAAATTTTGAATTAACAGTTTCGCTAAATACACAATTCTTCAACCGTTGGTTGATAGCTACTACGGTTTTCGCTGGAAGGAGAATGGGGGGAACTACCTTAAAACATTAACCTAACAAACATCGGAAATGCCTGATGTTTTTGGTTAACTTTTCTTGAATACACACTGTATTACGAAGACATTGAAATTGAATGTCTTCACTGAAAGACGGCAAGATAAGTATTCAATATACTTGTGGACCACCAATAACGAGCTTGTTTGTATTTTACCTGGTTTTAGCAACCCATGTTCGTATAAAATTCGTGGATTTATATCTTTCAACGAGGCAGATCTTGTCAAATCTCTCACTTTCGCATCTGCAAAATCAGACTCAATTTGCTTCATTCGTCCTTCAAGGGGTGTCAATTGTATCAAAGCTAAGCTAAATATGTAAATAAAATGGTTCTTTCAATCCGATAAAATATAACAATCTTGCACGATGTGTCAAATCATTAAACTATATTTTCGAAAAATAACTCGCGATTAATCGAGGAAAAAAACGCAAACTTCGTAAATTGACTCATATTTTCAAAAAATTATAATATAAACTTATATTGTATTGAAAGACAAAATTGTACTTGATTAAAAAGTCAAAAATAAATCATTTATCTGCATTTATACAGCAGCTTCCATTTCGCAAGTAAAAAAAACATACTGTAAAGCAAATAAACGCTGATATTCTAACTTTTGTCAAACAATTTCTGGGTCAAAGTTCGACCCATTTAATTGTTTAATTTCCCATATTCGTTTCTTTCTATATCCCCTATTCACACATAATAACAATGAATATTTCATAATTTTTTCTGAGAATAAGTCTNTCTGCAAATCAGACCATTGCTTCATTCGTCTTCAAGGGGTGTCAATTGTATTCAAAGCTAAGCTAAATATGTAATAAATGGTTTTTCAACCGATAAATATACAATCTTAACGATGATGCTCAAACATTTAACTATATTTTCGAAAAAATAACTCGCGATTAATCGAGGGAAAAAAACGCAACTTCGTAAATTGACTCATATTTTCAAAACATTATAATATAAACTTATATTGTATTGAAGACAAAATTGACTTGATTAAAAGTCAAAAATAAATCATTTATCTGCATTTATACAGGCAGCTTCCATTCGCAAGTAAAAAAACATACTGTAAAGCAAATAAACGCTGATATTCTAACTTTTGTCAAACAATTTCTGTGGTCAAAGTTCGACCCATTTAATGTTTAATTTCCCATATTCGTTTCTTTCTATATCCTCTATTCACACATAATAACAATAATATTTCATAATTTTTTCTGAGAATAAGTCTTGTTTAAAATTATGCACTCTTCAGTTTTATAGTGAACTTATAGAAATTGAGAAAGGTCATGTTCGACTTTTTTTGAAGACACCATGCGCCAGAGTATCACAATGGAACGGAACAAAACGGAACGCGTTCCGTTTCCGCGTGGAACGGGTTTGCGCGAAATGGAACGGAACGCGACCCGTTCCTTTGGAATCCAGCGTTCCGTTTTTTATTTTTTTTTCAAAATTCTAGAATAATATTTTCTATAAATATTTATAAATTTTCTTAAATTTCATTTACACGCTTCGAAATAAACGTAAGAGAGAACGACAATAAATCAAGAAAGGGTGACTTAGATTTTCAGGTTTATATTTTATATCGAAGACCTGCCTGTGTTATTTTTATGTTGATCGTCATAGTGTGTGAAGGTAGTAACGTTATCTGGCCCTTCTCTGTATTAATATGCGACGCTCTGAATGGCTGGCAATAAAGTTTTCAAATGATTCGAGATGGGTTCACTAGCGTATAATTATAAATTAACGAGTTAAGATACTATTTTTTGTTTTGTAACAC
Organism: Oikopleura vanhoeffeni; assembly: GCA_004367855.1. Lineage (NCBI taxonomy): Eukaryota > Metazoa > Chordata > Appendicularia > Copelata > Oikopleuridae > Oikopleura > Oikopleura vanhoeffeni. The sequence continues at coordinate 165,017 of SCLH01000008.1, forward strand.
AAAGCGAACTAATCGGTCATTGGTCAGAATAATTCGGAGATTATTATGTTAATGACTAGATCATTTTATAAACTTCATAATTTGTCAGTCTAGTAATTTCGTCAGTCTAGACTGTCTAGTAATTGTCCGGTCTAGTAAAAATTATCAGACTAAAAAATGAAAGTAAGTTGGGAAGATCCTCCGCATAATTCTAGATCTCAGATTAATCTGCATTTCGTGGTACTGATTTATTAAATTAAAATTAATTGTATTTTTTATATCCAAAGTGAGAGCTCATCATGGAAGAAAACAAAAGCGTAAATCTGACTTTATTTATCTTCTTACCGATACCAAAATAACCTGACCAATAACATTTCTGATTTTGTTTATTGTAGCGATCGTTTCACAATCAACTATTGGGAAGCCTTGAGAAAAACTCGTTAAAATACATATTGGAGAAGGTCGAATACAATCACGAGCATCCGAATAAGTGTAGCAACATACTATTTAGCTTTTTCAATTCAACTTCGAATTTATGAGCTTAGAAAAAAAATTGTTGAAAGTTCTATCCCAGAAATTGAAAAAATCAAATCTACAGCCACTAGAATCAGCTTCGACACTGGCCACTATTGGTAAGGAAAAATAAGGGAATTGTCTGAAATTTGACGCCAGAACCAAGCTTCTCGCCAAGAACAATGAATTAACTTTATCTCGCCTTCCGCCAAACTTCGAGATTATGGAACTTCTACTATTAATATTGACATATGTGCTTATGAAAATTTCAACAGAGATGTCTTCGCCTATTGTAAGTAACACAGAGAAAATAAATTGAATTTCACACATTTTGTAGTCATGATAGTTAAAAACTATCTTTTAATGTTTGAATTGGCAATAATAATCAATTCGGGCGTAAAATTAATACTTACGCTGAGAATATTTTAATTAATAAATAATTAAATTTCATCACGAAAAAAATTTTCCACAAAATATTTTTATCGGACAAGTTTGGAAACTATTCGTGAGAACTGTTGTTCAAAAGCAGATTCCCAAACAAAAATTTGGCATAGTCTGCTTTTATTATTTCATTCGGCTCTTTGCGTAAAAAGTCATCAATATTGTTTTTGTCAACTTAGGGCTTGGAAAGAAACAACTCAATAATTTCCAGTTCTGAAATGACATACAATTTTTTCCACGAATTTGGCGGACAATTCGGTAAATTTGAAAAAGTAGCTTTGCTTCTATTGAACAGCCCTGGTTCTAGCCCTGCAATTGAACGAATTTTCTCAGAATTCTCATATCAATTAAATTCCAGATCTAATAGATTGGCTGCCTCTACTGTTTTTGAAGTGCAATTATGAGAAATTTTACAAATTGGCGATCCGAAGTAACATAAAATAATCAAAAATAAGAAATAAGTTAACGTTTTATCTGTTTGAATTTATAGCAAGAAAATCAATTATTTATTCGACATTTCATAGCTATAAAATAATTATTATTTAGTTTTTCATATTTCTTAAACCTTTCATTTCAAATGCTTTAATTTTTTAATATATAAGATAGAAATAAAGGTACATCCTATTAGTTAATATCCTTTATTTTCAAAAATATATCAATGAAATAGCTTTATAATTTAACCAAAACGGAACGTTTTGGAACGCGGACGCAAGGCCGCGGAACGGAACGGAACGCGGACGAAAGGTCGCGGAATGGAACTGGGGAATCGCAAAAAATAAACGGAACGCGTTCCATTTGATACTCTGCCATGCGCTGTTTAAGTAAAAAGTGGGTTTATATTCTTAATTTAAAAAAAATCAATTAACCAACTCGCGCATATCAAGGTCGTGTACATTTTCTGTGGTTAACCTACTTTGAAGTCCCCGAGCAAATTTTTTTTTTAGAAATCGGGTTAAGATTTATATTTTGAAATGTATTGGTTGTAATCGTTCATGATTTGTTGTGGCACCCATGGTCATGTCATTATTTGAGGTAGACTATTTTTGCCGGGAATTTAAAAAAACCTATCTTTAACTATAGAGAAACGTGGAGGCGGAAAATATGTAATATTTTTTATGAAAATTTCTAGACTATGTTCTAAATGTTCTGAAAATTTTATTTTTGCATTGACAACAATATAATTATGACAGTGTATTTCTGACAATTTATGTGATATCAACACACCCATATTTCAATTGTTTAAATTTTATTCGTTTATAAGAGAGAATTTAACACCTACGCAATTTTCATAGCAAAAGATAGGGGAAAAATTCCAGGCGAAAATAGTTCACCTCTATTATTTGACTGACCTAAACATCGAGCAAGTGGAACTTTCAAAGTTTATGAACAAATTTTAACTCGAAGTTTTTAAAAAATAACATTAAGGCTTCGTTCATTTCCTGCAGTAATTTTGGTATCAAATGCGGCATTTGAAAATGTCCCAAATAAATTGTTTGTGATTTGAATAACTTTCAAATTTTGGCTTGAATTAAGCCCATTTTTTCTAAAGTTGTTTTGACTGTCGTTTCAGCCTACTTCTGAGAAAATCGAAGCATTTGTTCCTTTCAATTTTTCAAGTGACCTTAACAAATATTTCCAGTTTGAGGGTTGATTTTTCACGTGGCCTTAAAAAAGTGTCAATACAACAGTTGAACTTTTAAAAAACCTCCTGTTGACTTTATGTTTCTTTTGGCTAGCTTTCGCAAAACTTTGCACAAATTTGAGAAGACGATTTGGAATAAAGAATTTTAAAAATAAAAATCGGTTTTAATGTGTTTAAGCTATCTTGTAGAGAATTTTTTGGTCATTTGAAGACTAAGGTTTTTTTTGTTCTTCAAAAATTTTTCCAAAAAAAATCGATTTTCCGTCAATTTTTCGTGATTTTACAGGTAGTCTGGAATCCAGTTCTAGCGAAGCCGTATGAAGTGCTAAAAAGCTGATTTTTTGGCAAGTGAAAATTAAACGTTTTTCGGTAAGCCGTTTTTTTGATTGAATATCGGCGACCAATATTTGACCTCTAATGACCGGTCTAAATTCAAGGTCAATCTTAAGTTCATCGTATAGACTTGAAAGTACCCCAAAGGGTCGGAAGGGTCGACTTTCTGATAAGTATATAAGAAACTATGGGTCAATTATATACCATAAGGTCGCTAGAGAGGCAAAACTGGACTTAAGATTGACCTTGAGTGTTGACCAGTTTTTGCACTCTAGCGACCTCACAGTATTTAATTGACACATAGTTTCTAATACGCTTATTGAAAAGTCGACTTCCAATTCTTTTGGGGTTACTTTCAAGTCTATACGATGAACTTGAGATTAACCTTGAACTTTGACCGGTCATTAGAGGTCAAATATTAGTCGCCGACCCTCAAAAAAAAAGGCTAACCGAAAAACGCTTTATTTTCACTGGCCAAAAAATCAGCCTTCTAGCACTCCATACGGCTTCGCTAAAACTGGATTGCAGACTACCTGTGAAATCACAAAAAATTGACCGAGAATCGATTTTTTCTGAAGAACAAAAAAAATCCTGGGTCTTAAAATGACCAAAAAAAATTCTTTACAAGATAGCTAAAACACATTAAAACCCATTTTTTATTTTTGAAATTCCTTATTTCAAATCGTCAGAATTTAATTTTGAAGGAGACTGTCTTAGAAAGATTTTCCGATAAATAATGCTTAACGGTGGTTTATGGCTTGCTCTAGAATGAATACTTCGAATTTTCTTGAACTTTCTTCGAATACAATCAAATTCTATTTTCCGCCAAATTTCAGGGAGAAAAAGTGAATAAATAGGCCGAAATATAACTTTCAGGGTAATTTTCTGGTTTTCACATAGAAAATACTGATAGAACAAAATGTTCACTACGAGTATAGACCGTACTCTAACATTAATTATCGAATAAAATAATACTAAATGTGATTTTATTCCCTGATTATTTTATTATTAACCTCCGCGTACCGTGTAACACGGTGGGCTATTAATTATTTCGGAAAAGGTAACCCTGGATGAGATAACCGTTTTCGTGTCAAAAAATAATAATCTTTAGTCCACCGTCCCAACACTGTAGTTTATTATTTTAAACGGTTATCTCACCGAGGTTATTTGGTCTCCGAATAATTTTAGACTTTCGAATTGTTTAAACAACTTGGATTCTGGGCCGAAATTCTGCAATCAAAACATCAATGATGTTATCGTATAAACATATCCTGGATCCCCGAAAATAAAAAACATCGGTATTTTATAAATCCTATTTATTTGAATTTGAAAGTTCATCAAACTTGGCCTCAAATTACCGAATTACCATTGGATAAGGAAAATATATCAGAAATGGATTTGAGCAAAACGGCTTGGTCACTTCCCGCTTTTGTTTAATTTATTTCTGTAGGGGACTGCTGATGAAAAATGAGTATTAATTTGCACATTTTGTATGCGTTTGGTATTGACAATGTTACTCAGGCTTCCAAAAAGGATAGGGACGGGAATCTCGTCACGGGATAGGGATGGAAAATTTAGAGCCATAGAGGGATAGGGATGGAAAGTCCCATACCCCTTTATCCCGTTTTATCCCCATCCCCTGATGTTACTTTAATTTGCCTGTTAAAATACAGCATGAGAATTCAGCGGTCACCTTCGGAGAGAAAACTTAAGCTGAGCGGAATAATACAAATTGAATGACGCTTTACTTAACTTGATTAATTGATGGCTTTCTTCAGGTTAATTTTTTTTGGAAAATTTTTGAATCCGGAATTTCAAGATAACCGGAAATGATCCAATTATACAAGATGTAACATTTTTGCTCTTCTTTTCCAGATTGAACCAATCAAAACGATAGTAATCAGATTTGTCCGAATTGAAAAAAGAGGAGCAAAAATGTAACATACTGTATGTATTTCCACTCCGAATACCGACCGCAAGCTCGATTTAAATGATGTGGTATGCTTGGAGATGATTGGCTGAGGTGAATTCTTTTTTGCTTGAGCATATACGTTTCAGCCAATCAACCGACTACATTATTCCCGCCTTATTTAACAATATTGAAAACGGGCTTACATTTGGCGTTCTTGGTGGAGATTCGCATAGGTATCTAAAGCCACTAAGAAAATTAATCGATGAAAGTCTTAATCGTATTTTAAATAGTTTTAACATTTTTCATAAGATTTTTTTGGGATTTCACACGACGCGTCGCAACGGTGGCAGCATTTACAACAGTGTTTCTGACCACAAATCTTTAATATGAAATTAACAAAGTGAGCCAGTCTTATTATTTTCTGAGTGTTTATAATCGAAAAAATTTGAAACTATGAAAACGGCTTCTAGATTTTTTTGAAAAATTTTTAGCAAATATTTTGGTTATCTCAAGTTTGTGTCATGGGTAAAATAGTTCTCTTATTTAGACCGCATACTGATTTTCTAGCTGACCTGTTGCAGAAAATGTCATCAAAATTACATTCTTAAAATTAACCATTGAACAGTTATTTGGCTCTTTAGAGTTATAATTCAAAAGTTGGTGTCGACTTATATATATAATTGGACGTTTCGCCAAAGTCATCATTTTCTTAGCTAGAGTCGTAACCGATAACAAGCGAACTGTGGGCGGGAATCTCTCAAATTTTTGCGGTGCCAACGATAATGACAACCGTGAACGCGCTGATTGTGATTAATTTTTATCTATTTTTTTATACAGAATTGATAAAACCTATCAGTATCGGCTCAAACTTTAATGATTCTGACATTTTGTGATGCTATTCGTATCAGGGATGGGCAAACTGAAAAATTCTGCTGGGGCTGGGCCGCCTGGGCCACTGTTTTTGCTGGGCCGGGTCGAGGGTTTTTTGGCCCAGGCGCTGGGCCACATCTGGGCCATATCTGAGCCACTTTTTTTGGGAAATTTTGCTGGGTCTTGGCTGGGCCACATCTAGGCCATATCTGGGTCATTTTTTTAACCGGGCGCTGGGTCACATTAGGGCGATTTTCTAGGTGTGTAACTTAAGTATTTTTTTGAGATGCCCAGCTTTGGCCGATCCCTGATTCGTAGTACGAATTTCGTAAGACAATCTGATCTGAAATGTCGGACAATGATATTTTTCAATTCAGGCCTAACAATTTATTTGTTTTAATGCACATTTTGGGATAACGTTGGAAGAAATTTATATCCCTTTGAACATCCTCACATTTTAAATTTGTGTGCTGAAACTGACACAGACAAAATATTCAAAACAAAAACCTTATCAAAACAATTATTAACATTTTGAAAATATTTTCTCTATCATCAAACTTGAAATTATTCTAGAATTTCATTCCAAAAACTCCGAAAGGCTTAATGATAAACAATTTTTGAAAAATGTAACTCTTTTATACAGGGCCCGATATCAACGGCCCTTTATCGCGGAATTAACCGAAATTGCTCAAAAACCTACGCAATTTCACGATTTTTTAGTAAAAAACTACCAGTGCCAATTTCCGAATGTGCCAATATTGCCGAAAGTTTTTGAGATTCGTATAAAAAATTATTTTGTGGGAGTCATACAATGACTTCATTCTCATGATGGAATTTCTCAAATTTTTTCAACCTAAATTTGATTGCGTTTGGTCCAGTATTAAATTCTACGCATTTTGGTGATTCACTCTATTCGAACCTACTGTGAAACTCCTTCTAGTATAAAATGAAATGTTTGACATATATTAGGTCAATTCGAACGCCTACGCGTTGTTTCATTTTTAAACGAAAACGTTATTTATGTCCCAATATTGCCGAGTTGGCCAATATTGCCGGAATTTTTTGGCAAAAAACTTTCGGCGATATTTTCTCTCGCTGATAACGATTTCCTATAACATATCAGAAAATAGTCAGTATACCGTGGGAAAAAAAAATTCCTCGGCCAACCTTAGTGTGATAAAACTCAAGAAAAGGTTTAAATTTCGGTGATAAGCTTCCCGGTGCGCACCCTTGATATCATCATTGGTGATTCACCAAATCGAAAACATAGGTACTTCGGTGTAAAATCCTGCATACGAAAGCGAACTGATTATAAAGTTTGACTTTTCAAATGATAAGTAGTCACTCTTGGCCAATAACGTTAGTTGACATACCAAAATTCAATAAGGAAACTTTGAAGCATTCCGTTCGATTGAACTTACGAAGTGATGCAGAGTGTCCACGCTTTGTCGAGAGCTTACACCTTGAAATTGATTTAAACGAAACAAACTCCCTGGATCAGCACACTTTGATAAATTTTAACTTAGAAGTAAGATAGCTTATCCTGGATAATATAAACGGCAAAATGTCTTGGTTATTATTTTTGAATATATTCAAATTGTGGTCCTTGAAAACATTTAACGTTGTGGCAAAATACGGTATATTGATATACGGTATATCAATAATATCAAATTGGTGTTTTCGGCACAAAACAATCACTGTCGAGCAACATTATCAAACCAGTTCTGTTGCTCATTCTGATTTAACTGTTTCAAGAGAATATAATAAATTAATAAACAAATAATATTATCTTTCTCTATTTTGCCACATACGTATTTCTTGCAAGTATAAGAATTTGGTACCAGAAGTAAAAGGAAGGAATTAGAGGAGGATATTATTAATTCGGTGAGAAATTATTTTGTTGTTTCTCTGCAAAAAAATTAAATTTTTCCGAGAAATATTAGACTTTTATCAAAAGTATTTAGGTTAAACCAAGTATTTTGTACACGAAGTGGCTTTCCCTAATTTTCTAACTTCTTATGAAGACGCTTTTGCAGCGTAAACACTTTTCTTCGTTCCAAGTAACTGTAGTAGACCGCTTCAAATAAGCAAACACTTTCCTACTTGAATAAGTACTGACGCTTTATTAAGCACAACACCTTCATACTTTGAATTAGTGGGGAAACTGAAATGGCGGTCAAAAATTGTTAGAAATTCTGTTAATTGAAATTGAATATAATAATCTGAAATTTAAGGGACGTTTCAATTTAAAATAAAAATAATCAAATTGAAAATTAAAACCGTTCAAATTCAAAAATAAGAAAAAAACCTTTCAATAAAAAAATGATTTTTTTGAGAGACAAAATAAATAAAAAATAATAAAACGATGCCTAAAGGCTTGCCTTAGATAAGCGATGGGTGTGGAGGTGCGCAAAAGTGGAGAGTCTCGACATTTACGTTTAGGCCACGATACATATGAAATAAATAACTTTTTTGAAAGAATTACGCGCAGAAGCAACCAATAATCTTTAAAAGCATCATTAGATGAAAAATTGAGACTGCAATTGAAAATGTTTTCAATTTATTTGACGCGAAAAATATTCTGCCGAATAACGGGAATCTTTTTCCATGAAAAACAAATTAGAATCGTACAACGCCAAAAAATGCGACTCCGACTCTTTAAAAAATTAAATTGAAGCCGCCGAAAATTTCGAGCTAAACGCGCTTAGAATAAATTTAAAAATTGATATTTAACCGAAAAATAAAAATATTTCTTTTCAAAAAATAAATTGGAATCGGACAACGCCATAAAATGCGAATCTGATTTTTTCAAGCACGAGAAAAATCGCAAAGAATTTCGATCAAAAAATTATTTCACTAAATTTTTCTCAATTTTTTTACGAAAAATAAAGCCATTTTAGAAAATTAAAAGTTTCAAGTAAAAATTTTAACCCGGTTATTATGCCGCATATTTTTTCAAAAATGGGTTTTTACCAAAAACTTATTTAATATAAAAAATGTCCGATTTGACAAATTTATGTCTTGAACTCCAAAATTCTTGACCACAAATCAGGGGAGGGGGAGGGTTTAGATTCAATATGAACCAGGAATCCCGAATTTGAAAATGTAATCAAAATATAAAAAAAAAATCGTTTGAACCTTGAAAAGCCAGTTTCACTAGGTTTGAGCTTTGTTGGGAATGATGAATCACAAGAGAAAGTATCGACGCCGAAAAACAATACAATTTGATTTGGTGGAGCTGTGACAGAATATCGTATATCAATAATTTCAAATTGGTGTTTTTGGCACAAAACAATCACTGTCGAGCAACATTACCAAACCGGTTTTGTTGCTCATTCTGATTCAAATGTTTCAAGAGAATGCAATTAATTAATAAACGAATCATATTATCTTTCTCTATTTTGCCTCATACGCATTTTTGCATGTATAACAACTTTCTGTTCAAAATTTTACGAAAATTTTCAGCTACTGCTCGAAAACGGTTTCTCATTTTTTCAGCAGTTGCTGCTAATTTTTAAACAGTTTTGTAACAAAATTTTAATACAAAATATATATTTGAAGAAAATTTTGACAAAATCACTGTTTTTGATTAATCATGTTTTGCACAAAATTTAAATACAAAATTCATATTTGAAGAAATTTTTTTAAAGATCCAGGGTTTTGATTGGTCAAAAATCAACTATCTTTGAATAAGAAACAAGGGGTACACTGTAGCTAAAAACTTTTTGATTCTTAAATTGTGATGTCAATTTTAGCAGTCAAGATTTGTCAAAACCTAACTCTTAATATTTATGCAACTCTGATATCGAGTAGCTGATTTTAAATAATTTTAAGAATACGCCTGTGGCTCTTTCAGCAATATGTTGGCCTGCCCCTGTATTAAATTTAAGTGAAAATAAGCCTAAAGTGAGAATATTGTGGTCTTTAAGAAGATTCGAAACCCTTGTTATTGCTATTAAGGGGGTAGTCGTCGCAAATCGATTTCGCTTAAAAGTTGAGACTTTACTAAATCGGCCAAAAAAATGACAATGAGCTTGGTCTAAGATTTTTTTGAATACAAGTTTAACCGCTAGAGGGCCTCAAAGACCAAATCTTAAAAACCTATCTACTCCTTAAATACAAATAGGATCAACACAATTTTTCGGCTATAGCTGCAGTACGAAAATATCTAAGTTTAATTCGAAGGATGATTTCAATATTTGAAGTTTTTTTTATAAATTTTAAAGAATTTCATAATCCGGCCTTCTGATTGGTTCAGAAGTCAATCTTTAAGAAAACTCGTGGATTTAGACGAAAAATGCCGTTAACTCTTCGGAATGCCCACCAATTTGATAATAAATTAAAATAAGATGTTATTGCCAATAAATTTCTCAAGATAACATGCATTTTAATATATGACTCACCCATATAGATATTTATAAAATAAAGCATATATCAAATTTGAAATCAAAAGCCGAAAGTCATTTTTATCACCAAATTCCGCCAAACCTCGCTAGCAGGGAGTTTGAGACCTCTAGTTTTATAAAAACAATAAGAGAGAATTTTTTGAATGGTCATTTCCGGGACAATAGCCAGCATTATGACTCATAATCTATAAAAAGGAAAATTTTCCCGCGATACAAAATAAAATAATTCTAGAAGAAGATAAACAATTCCATAATTTGGAAGCCTTATTTACAAAGCATATTGTAGAGCATAAATCAATCACTAATTTGGAACTCCTGCATATACATCCCGTGTGCTATAAGCGTTACAAATTTTATTTTTAGGGTTATCTACTGTATTTTTTAGTAAAAATTTTTCATCCTTCGAATTCAAGTTAGATATTTTTGTACTGCAGTCAAAGCCGAAATATTGGGTTGATCCTATTTGTATTTGAGGAGGAGATAGGTTTTTAAGATTTGGTCTTTGAGGACCTCTAGCGGTTAAACTTGTGATCAAAAAAATCTTAGACCAAGCTCATTGTTATTTTTTTAGCCGATTTAGTATAGTCTCAACTTTTAAGCGAAATCGTTTTGCGACGACTACCCCCTTAAGTTGCTTACAATTTAATTTATCACAAAACAAATTAATTCCAAAATAAACCATCTAATGACAGTTTTGAAACGAAAACTAAATATTTTAGCCTTACCACATTCTGCTGCAAGTTGTCTCAACATGCAAATAAACCAAAGAGGTATAATTTGAAAATTATAACTTTGTTCTCTATTCTTTGAGAAGATATTCATTTGCGCTTGAATAATTTATCTAGGTTAAAAATAGTAAACGAAAATGCAAGCAAGATTTCGTAATTTGGAACTGTAGCTTTGCGCCAAATAATAATTACATTTATCGATAATTTTTAACCTTGTAAAATGTCTTTTCCACTTATTTTTACTGCAATTCTTTACATTTATTTTGATTTCACGTAACTTTTTAACGAACAAAAACAAGGTGTACTTAATCAGCTTGAGCGTTCTCAATTGTTTTTTATGTTGACCTTTCGTTTACTTAGAAAATCTCATTTTGCTTTCTGAGTTAGCTCCGAGTCAACTGAATCCCTAAGTCATATTTTCTAATGTAAATAGGGTCAAACTTACTCAAAAAACATGATGTCGACCATGAAAAGTTTTTTTTTCGTAACTTATGAGTCATAATTTATGAGGTGTATTCAATGGAGTAGATGGAAAATATTTATACAAAATAATTTATATAAATATATAAGCTAAAAATTATTTATTTAAAATATGTAAGCTTAGCTGACGATAATGATTGCAATAAATTATTTTCTTAATTTCGTTAGTTATATTGACAGCAATCTGCTGAATTAATGACATGCCATCAAATATGAAAACAGAATCAAATTAATCAAACTAAATTAAAGATAATAAAATTTAAAATAATTATTATCTTAACTTGATTTCAACCTGAGTCTGTCAGACTATGATGTTAGTTGTTAATAATAAAAGTTAACGATCAAGAACTGATTTTATTTGACAGCCAATTCATTTTTAATAACACCTTGTCGATAAAAGATATTTGAAAAATATTATTTGCACTCTCTATTGTAAGCCTTTTTAGAAGCTAGGGTGTATCAAAAATTATCAAATCATGCTTGAACAAAAAGTTATCTTAAAATGCATGCAATTAAAAATATAAATTTCAGATTTATCGGAATTCTTGAAGATTTAACCTCTTCACACCTTTTGCCTGGTGAATCACCAGTGGTGATAGACAAAACATTTTTATGCGTCCAAACGGCGCAGAAATGAAATTTTCCGAGACTTTAAGTAAAATTCTTCCATAGAGTTCGCTATTTTCTTACAAGAATAATATGTGATAATTTTTCCAGCCAGCCGTTCATAATATATTAGTTCGTTCTTTTTTTGGATTTTCGCCAAAACTTTCGAAAACTCATTAAAGTGTAAACATGATACATAATTCTGAATTTCTGAGATTGCCGGTTTTTAGGAAAGTCTTCAATGATTCGCTTGATTTTAGTTTACTTGTTCTGCAGTTTCAATCAGAAGTTTTATTTTTTCACGAGTGATTTTTCTGAAACTCAAAATAATAAAAACAAATATTTTTCAAAAAATTATTTTTCGAAAGAAATGAAGAAAAATTACCCTCAAAACAAGCCAACAAAGACAAGTATTGAACATGAGGTGATACTGATTTTAAGTTAACAGTTGATTCGAAATAATTTTTTCACATTTTGCTACGTATATTTTGACGCGCGGGAATACGAATAATTGTTATGTGAATCATCGAGATAACATATTTCAAATATGAGACCAGATTCAAATAGCCTGAGTTTTATTTGTTATGCATATGTCATAATGACATTGTCATTTCGAAAAAAGGATGGTAATCCGTAGAAAAAAGTAGTACCAAAGATTTATAGTCTCTCACAATCATCTAGTTGACAAACTTTACATTTTAGAAATGATATGTGTTGTGGAATATAATCCTTTCTTGATCTTAATAACTGTAAAATAAATAAATTTTGAAGTATAATTACTTAGAGTATAAGAAGCGCCTTAGAATGGGCTTTGGGGACCCCAAATTGGGGTATGAGGTGTGAGGCGAAGTTCTTGTTTTTGGGTGTGAGGACGTTAATATCGACCAGATTTTGCTTTTATGGATTTTTGACCTGAAATATTGAAATATTTTATGTGCAGTTACTGCACTTCACTACAGTAGCACAAGATTTGGCTTTTGACTTTACTTTTAAGATATTTATAATCGAAAATTCGAAAAAAAACCTCTTCCGGTCTCACAAATATCAAATTCTCTAGGAAAAAAGACGAGAAATAAATGTGATAAATTTATATCGAATAATATGAAAATTATATTAGATGAAAATTATATGCTAAATTACAAGTTGCCCGTAATCGATGAATAATCGTGAAAATGGCATATTTTGACATATGCGGAATATATTATTCATATGATAGGCTGCATAAAGTATGCTAAATAGGACCGTTCATAACGCTCAGTTGAGTTAAACTCATTGAGTTAAGCATTTATCCGAACGATTGTGACATAAGTTACCTCAAATAACTGAAAAAATAAATGAGAGAAAGTTTATTTGTATTAAAATTAAATCTGCAAGTTAGTAGATGAAACATTACGTGGGTACAATTGATTTTAAGTATTGACATGAGAAACTTTAAAACCAGCTGCTTCCGGAAAACAAAAAATGATTAATTTTTTCCAGTAATTATGCTGTATATTTTAAACGCCTTGATTGGGGACCTTAGCACTGCGGAAATTAAATTTTTGGCTTCGTTTCGCTTCAGCACTAACATTTTGCATCTACTTATATTAACCTCCTCACACCCGGAAACGAGAACTTCGCCTCACACCCGAAAGCCTATCTAAAAGCACTTCTTTGAGCGCTTATCACGGGAAAACTGGAAAAGATATCTCTCCATTTATTTATCACTGATTGAGATCAAGAATGAAATAAGTGAATAACACGTAACATTTTTAAATTTCGAAGTTTGTGAACTAGATAATTGCGAGAGAAAAATAAGTTCACTCACCTTGTATTTCTTGAAAAACCATACATTTTTTACAATGACATTAAGTTACAAATGAACAGTGAAACTTTAGCTACTTATAACGGGTCTCAAATTCAAATAAGATATCCCGATCGCTAACAAAACAATTATTCATATCGCCGCGCGTCAAAATATATGCAGTTAAATGTGAAAATATTGCTAATCAGCTGAACCTCAAATACTACCACCTTATGTTCTACATTTAATCGATTTGTCTTGGTCGGCTTTATTTGGGTTACATTGCCGTTTTATTCTTTCGAAAAAAATTTTTTGAAAAATAATTTTTTTCATATTTTGAGTTTCATAAAAATCACTCGTGAAATAATATTCTTCGTATAGAGACTGCACATAAAACGAACTTATATAAAAATTCCTTTAGTACTTTCCTAAAAACTGGCTTCCTCAGAATTTAATATTATGTATCGTTTTCACACAATTAATTTTTTAGAAAATTTTCGCGAAAATCTTGAAAAAAAGTAGTAAAAAATAACTTTCGAACGGCTTATTGTATAAAGTTTTCAACAATATTCTTGGAAATAAAATTGCAAACTCTATGACATATTTGAATTGAAGTTCTGTGACGATGTTATTTCTGCGCCTTTTTGGCTCCCGAAAATTTTTTTGCCTTTAGATAGTCAAATGGTGTGAGGGGGTTAAGGACGTAAAATATTCTTATGATTTACTGATTTTTTGCGTTATTTAAAGTGTGCGCTATTGAGATGCGTTCTGGGTTGAACTAAAATATGACAAAGAATACAAGTTAGAAGATACAGCAGCTGTATTACAGCTTGAGTCGTTAACGTCAAAATTTATCTGTCAAACTTAAATTTACTTTTCATCCATGTAGATACTCGCATTTCAATCATAAAATCCCCGAGAAAATAAACTTCAATCGACAAACGGATCGATATTTCATCAATTACCTGAACAAAAATATTATTTTTGTAGCCTCAAACTTTTCGATTGTTTTGTGAATTTAATTCTTTGTCTTCCCTCAGGCCGATCATTAACGCGACGGTCATCATTAAAGTTAATGTTTTAAGAAAATGGTGTTACAGGCACAATTTTAACTACTTTTCCGTCAAAGGTGATTATATCATGTCAGTTAGAACCTCTTCCGTTCGTTTTAAATGAGCGATAATGAAGGGCTGTTTCCCGAGAGTAAATAATTAACAAGATCATATTAATGATATTTTTGCTTTTTATTCATAAGTTATGAGTCATAACTAAAATGTTGTAATCCAAAAAGTGCTGGTTTAAAAAACGCTCGATAAAAATAATTTAAAAACTTTAATTCTACTTGACTTGAAAAATATTCTAGATATTTCTTATTTACGAGAAGAAAATGCAAGATTTCTCATTTCAACTTGACAGGACTTCGAAAGAGATTTGCGACATGGTAGAATTAGATCAAAATCAAACAGAACGTTCACCGGCAAAATTCTGGGTTGGTGTTCAGAAGGAAAGAAAAATTCTTAGAGATTGCCAAGATATTTCGATTGCATTATGTGGTTGTTTTTTCTACACAGGCAAATGATTACAAAAGTTAAGCTTTTAAAGATTTTCAGAAATTATCGGGTCCCAAATATATCAGAGATTGATTTGGGATCTCTAGGCCGCCAGTTTTTTGTTCTGATTGGTCCGCGTTACACCAATAAGAGCACAAGATATAACGACGTCGGCCAATAAGAGCTTCAAGAAAAAAGTTCAGACGCGAAATTGGTGATATCGTGAAACAGACGGAAATAACTTTTATTTTGATTTAAAACTTGTTCAAAGACAAGTTATACTTGTCAGTGGTTATTTCAAAATCCCTAATGCCTTATTGGGAGCTATAAATTATTTTATAAGTATCAAGAAAATGCTGTCGCCGATCAGATCAATTTTTTTCTTTAAACTGAAACTTTTATTGGTCATAGGTTATGAACTAAAAGATTTTGACAGAGGACAGAATAAGCAAAAAAGAGATCTCTAATGGAGATTCTCTATAATGTTACTTGCTTGGGCTTTTCAGCCACATTTTCAGCTAACATTATTATCATATCGGCTTTTCAAAACGACTCATTCGATTAAGCTCTTAGATAGCTCTTAGTTAGCTTAGATATTTAAAGAAATAGAAATTAAAAAAAATTGTCCAAATCAGACCATTGTTTTCAATTTTTACACAAAAACTGGTTATTAAACAATTTCAAACAAAAAATGATCCGATTTGTTATACACTAGCTATTTTTTTCAGTTTGAGCTATCTAAAAACTCAATCGGATAAGTGGTTTTCAAAAACCGAATAATATAGAAATTTACAGCATATTTGTAGCTATAATCATACACCTTTAACTGGAACACCTTAATTTTGATTTTGCACTTAATCTGAAGCGCTATGAATAGACTTTTTAAGTTGATCAGAACAAGAATTCAAAACGATATCTTTCAACTCAAAAATTGTCTGCAAAATACTTTTAGATTAGGCGCAAATTCAAAATTAAGGTGTTCCAGTTAGAGTGTATGACTGTATAGAGTGAATAAAAGCCTCATGAAAATTTTGAAATCTGTTTGTAAAGTTGTTTGATGCTTCATCCGACAGCGTGTCGATGGTTTAGTCGCATTATAACGAGTCGTGAAAATTAAAAAAAAATCAGGCTCTTTGTTTGTTTTGTGGTTGGGTTTCTCATTGGTTGATCATCCCTTTATCACTTTTTGGTTAGAATGCGTAGCCACAACGTTAAATCCCACGTTAAAAGGAAGAGGGCTACGCAATCTAACCACTATTGATTTAACCCAAAACGCAAGAAAACTCGCACAGGGTTTGGGCTTGAACAGTTCACTTGAACTACGATACATTCATTTTTCGAAGTATGCTACATAGTATAATACCGTTTCTATAATAGAGTATTAACTGAGATTATTTTAATAGAGCTGACGTCAGATGCCAGCTATTTGAATAGATCTAACGATAATTATTGATAATATTAGTTCGATAAAATCCCGATATGCTCATGATTCATAAGTAAAGGCAATCTCAGCAAATCAGTCAGCAATTTATTATCAGATTTGACGAAAAATGAAATTTAATCGCATTTTTGCAATGATATAAAATTCTGGGAAGAACAATTTACTGAACGGTAATTAATGTTTTCACTGATTTTTTTTCTATAACAAACAGAGAATTTGTTGAATTGTTTTCGAGGTAATATATGCATTTTAATAGACAAACTTAATTATATTAAAGCTTTCAGTTTATATCAAACCATCATCATAATTTTTTTGTGAACGAATTTTTTTTAGGTTTTTAGAGAGAAATAAATCGCAGACCTGCGATTTATTTCTCTCTAAAAACCTAAAAAATATTTCTGTTCACAAAAAAAATTACTGATGATGGTTTGAATATAAACTGAAAGCTTTAAATATATGTAGTTAGTCTATTAAATTGCAAACAGAGAATTATTTATCCGTCAAATTTGAATACTAAATTGCTGCCGGTGCTTTAACTTATTCAGTCATCAGCATATCGGAATTATTTTGAATTAATATTATGAAAGACTATCGTCAGATCTATTTTGAAATTGCTGGTTTCTAATGCTATTGCGTTAAATGCAAAATCCATCTCAAATACTTGGTCTTTTTTTTCAAAATAATAATTTCGATGAAGTTCGAGGTTATACTGACTTTCCAAACCAGTTTTTTAACAACCAATACTCGTTGACTATCTCTTGCCGAAGCAGGTTTATACTCGCATTCTTATTGTGAGTGTGACAGTTAACCTGAGTTTCAATCTCATCCTATGTGCGAGATTAAACAAAACAAACATCGGCCACACTATTTATGATTGAACCAAAAAGCATCATAATTTTTCTGATAACGGTATAAGCACCATGAGTAGATGATATACACGTGGACGATAGGAATGTGAGCCTTATTTTTTAATCTTATACCTCTCGTATACAAAATTAACCATAATCAAGAGCAAAATCAGTTTCACCCTCTTTAAGGGGTTTGGTGTGAGTGATTTCTGACATTTTGGAGGCTTGGTACGGTTAACTATGACGGTAGAATTTCTCATCAAACATTTGAAAATCTATCCTTGATCTCGCGATTCCATGAGACAATTTAGTACCACTCCCACCAACCATCTTAGTTCAGCGCGGTCCACACGTCCCGCAGCTTTTTTCAAGAAACCAGGATCCTAGAGTTATATCGGAAAGTTTTGAGATTTGGTGAGAATCCGGAAAATGTCTGATTTTAGTGTATAGGAGCGATTTTTTTCGATTTTTGCCTCAGGGGTCAGCATCTGGTTGAATATGTCGAAAAATGTGTTTTTTTCGACGTTTTGATACAAGCTTTTTCCTTGAGAATGCAAAACGTCATTTTTCGGAATATAACAAGCCCGAGGGTTAATGAACATCGAATGGCATTTTTTTTTTGAATTTCGCCTGATTGGCTGTAATCTGACAAAAAGTGCGCGAAATCGACAATTTTGAACCTAAAAGTGAAAATTAGAAAATTAATGTCATCAAAAGATCCTTGCATACGATTTTATGGAAACGATATTAAGCAACAATGGTCTCATTTTACACAAACAGTGCTGAGAGAGCTAAACGAAATATTTATAGAAAAAACCTATTTTTTTCTAAATCCCTTTTGTTGAAATGAGACCATAGTTCTTATATCGTTTCCAGAAAATCGTTTACAAGGAACTTTTTTTGGCATTTAAATTTTTCTAATTTTCGTTTTTATGTTGAAAAATTGTCGATTGCCGACTTTTTGTCGATTTACAGCCAATCAGGCGAAATTCAAGAAAAACTTCCTATTCGATGTTCATCAACCCTTTGACTTGTTTTATCCGAAATGACGTTTCTGGCATTTCACGGAAAAAGCCTTGTCAAAACGTCGAAAACCACCATTTCGACATATACAACCAGATTGGCTGACCTCTAAGGGAAACGAAAAAAATAGCTCCTATACACCAAAATTCAGACAATTTTTCGGATTCTCACAAAATCTCAAACTTCTCGATATAAGCTCTAGGATCATTTTTCTTGGAAAAAAGATGAGGGACTCGCGTCGGCTTACCAATTTGGCAAGTTTTGGTATGATACTTTTTTATTCTGGATTAAAGAGGGCTTTGATAAATTTTAGCCAAACCGTAGTTTCGTTGCAAAATAATGATTCAGAGTATAACAAGTGCGAGAGAACAAGACAAGGAATATTGAAATAAAGTTAAAGAAGCTCAATATTTCAGCTAATTATTTCAAAAAATAATTTTGAAAAATTTTAACATAAAATGAGGAAATTTTCAAATAATTCCAAATTGTATCGACCGAAAATTTCAAAAAAACGACATATGATATGATTTTTCAAAAAGCATATAAAAAATTTTCGGTCACTACGCGAAAAGTGAAAGTGGTCATTTTGAAGAGTGTTTTTCGTTGATTGAAACAAATAATGAAAAAATTTGAACGAACATAAAGCTTTTTTTTATGTTCGTACCTTTTTCACAATTTCTATAATTGTCGAATTCGAAAAATTAAATTCGAACTCAAAATTTTCTGAAAAGAAATAATTCGAAATTTTGTAGTCAAAAAGTAACCCTTAACTCGGGTACGACCGCGTCAAGGATGGCCAAGCCGCCAGTCAGGCGCTGCAGCGCTGATTATCAAATGACAATTCTTCTATAGTTTGTCATTTGTCTTTTGGTGGCATTCAAATGTCTAATTCTCACTTTCATATTCAAAATTTTCGATTTCGCGCCCTTTTTGTCGATTTACAGCGAAATTCGAAAAAACTTGCATATTTTGCTCACCACTTCTTGAGCTTGTTACGTTCCGAAAATGACGTTATTTGGAATAAGGCGAAAAAAATAGGACCTTCAAAAAAAACATTTGCTCGCAGTTAACTCAATTAACCGGTGGTCTTACATGCTCTGAAAAAGTCAGAAGTATATGTGTTCCAGAAATTACGAACTACTATTCCTGAGATTTTTATAAGATTGTTATAAAGGAATAAAAGTTTATGACCTTCGAAAAGCCTTTCCAGCATGGACAACCCCCTTAAGTTACCTGCCTAACTAACCGTTAATAATCTTATTCAGACAATTATCTTGCTAATGAATCAAAAAAAATTTTAATTATTATTATAAATGCATCTAATTTCTGTTCAAACAAAATTTGCGTTTAATCATCGAAAAAGTAGTAAAACACCCTTTTTCTTATTTTATTTCATTACATGAAAAAGATATCTAATTTCGCTTCTCTGATATCTAATTCAAGCAAGTTTTCGTCAAAGATTGTTCACAAGAACAATTTTCTGTCTTTAATTTTAAAATCAAATTCTCTCCATAACACTCAATAGATTTTTTATGCGAAGGCGATGGTGGGTTTCCACATTTTCCTGCACTCAAAAACTGTTTTTAGCATACAAATTAACGAAGTATAAATATATCGAATCGAAGTGAAATTTAACACATAATAATATGTTATTCTATTTTGAGTAATTCAAATTAAGATCAATCAAAATAAAGCTAAATAAGTACATTTCAGAAAAAATGACAATTTTTGCTATCAGAGAGTAATTTTACATACTGAGCTTTTGTAAATAACTTCTATTTTCAATGTTTGCACGATTTTGAAGCATATTTCTCATTTATACGGTCACTGATCGTTTTACGACTTTACTGTAAATTACAGTCTGTATATAATAAAAGTCTTAAAATTTTCTGTTAAAGTATCTCATATGGTTTTGATTGATTTGGGATTTTTTTGCAAAAATAAGTACTGTAATTAAGTACTGTAATCCCCAAAAAACTCACAAAAAATTTTGGCAAAAGTTTCAGAGTTCACTTGGTCGACGATATTCCTCTTATGTGTAAAGGTCGAAAACCGTTTAAAGACCAATTAAAGACGATCAGGCTGCAGCGCCTGACGGCGGCTGAAAGTTAAGTGTATTCACCCATGGGTGCTAACACTGTCATTAGAAAGTCGACTTCACGAAATTTTTTGATGATAATGTCCAAGCGATGCGATGAATTTAATTTCAACTAGACGTTGTTTTGTGGTTATCTAATGTATTAAAAAAAATACAAAAATATATTTAAAATTTAAAGCGTTATTTAGCTACAGTATATTTGTGACATAAATTGGATTGATTCTATCATAATTAGGAGAAAATGAATTGTTGAATTTTGACGGTGACTATTCCCATTGAAAACAAAATTTAGTTGGAATATTTTTGTGTCTTCGAAAGATTAACTCTGGTTTTTTGTAATCGCTTTATAAGAACCACTCAAGAATTTATGGTGTGAGCAGCGCAAATCCCGCTTGAGACAATTTTATATTTATTAAGGAGGGTTACATTAATGAATTCTCCTAATTTATTTCAAATAATTTTTTCATCTGAATAAGTACGGTCAACTTGTTTAGTTTCGAAGTTTACAGAATGGTAATTCTTTGAATTGGATTCTTACAGTTTAAAACGTTGAATGCATGAAAACTGTCTTTTGACATTTTTGAATCTCTGATGGGTTCATTTCTCTTCAATGTGCTACTTTTTTTGATATAATTCAAGATAAAATGAATTCAACCTCCTCACACCCAGAAACGAGAACTTCGCCTGAACCCAAAGCCTATCTAAAGCAATACTTTGAGCGCTTATCACGGAAAACCGGAAGAGATTTCAATTATTTTATTTTCACTGATTGAGATCAAGGATAGGATCAATGTAAATAACACATAACATTTTAAATTTAGAAGTCTGTAAACTCCGATACTGCCAGAGAAAGAGAGGTTCACTCACCTGTTATTTCTGAAAAACAATACATTTTTTACAATTACATAAAAGTTACAAATTGACAATGAAACTCTAGCTATTTATAACTTGTCTCAGATTCGAAATACGATATCTCAATCGCTAACAAAATAATTATTCATATCGCCGCGCGTCAAAATATATGCAGCAAAATGTGAAAAATATTGATAATCATCTGATAACTCAAANTGTTTGACTTAGTATTTTTGAGATGCCCAGCTTTGGCCGATCCTGATTTCGTAGTACGAATTTCGTAAGACAATCTGATCTGAAATGTCGGCAATGATTATTTTCAATTCAGCCTAACAATTTATTTTTTTAAGTCCATTTTGGGATAAACGTGGAAGAAATTATATCCCTTGAACATCCCACATTTTAAATTTGTGTGCTGAAACTGACCAAGACAAATATTCAAAACAAAACCTTATCAAAACAATTATTAACATTTGAAACTATTTTTTATCATCAACTTGAATTATTCTAGAATTTCATCCAAAACTCCGAAGCTTAATGAAAACAATTTTTGAAAATGTATCTCTTTATACAGGGGCCCGATATAATCGCCCTTTATTCGCGGAATTAACCGAATTGCTCAAAACTACGCAATTTCACGATTTTTAGTAAACAAACTACCAGTCCAATTTCCGAATGTGCCAATATTGCGACGCACGTTTTTGAGATTCGTATAAAAAATTATTTTGTGGAGTCATAACAATGATTCATTCTCAATGATGAATTTCTCAATTTTCAACCTAATTGATTGCGTTTGTCCAGTATTAAATTCTAGCATTTTGGTGATGTCACTCTATTCGAACCTAACTGTGAACTCCTCTAGTATAAATGAAATGTTTGACATATATTAGGTCCAATTCGTTAACGCCTACGCGTTTGTTTCATTTTAAAGAAAAGTTATTTTGTCCCAATATGCCGAGTTGGCCAATATCCGGAATTATTTGGAAAAAACTTTCGCGAATTTCTTCTCGCTGATAACGATGTCCCTTAACAATCAGAAAATACGTCAGTATAACCGTGGGAAAAAAAATTCCTCGGCCAACTTAGTGTGATAAAAACTCAAGAAAGGTTTACATTCGGTGATAAGCTTTCCGGTGCGCACCTTGAATATCACATTGGTGATTCACCAAATCGAACAAACATAGGTACTTCGGTGTAAACTCCGCATACGAAGCGAACTGAGTTATAAAGTTTGACTTTCAAATGATAAGTAGCACTCTTGGCCAATAACGTTATTGACATCCAAATCCAATAAGGACATGAAGCATTCCGTTCGATTGAACTTAGAGTGATGCAGATGTCCACCGCTTTGTCAGAGCTTACACCTTGCAATTGATTTAAACCGAAACAACTCCTGGATCAGCACACTTTGATTAAATTTAACTTAGAATAAGAATAGCTTATCCTGATAATTAAACGGCAAACATTCTTGGTTATTTTTTTGAATATATTCAAATTGTGGTCCTTGAAAACATTTAACGTTGTGCAAAATACCGTATTTGATATACGGTATATCACATAATATCAAAATGGTGTTTTCGGCACAAAACAATCACTGTCGAGCAACATTTCAAACAGTTCGTGCTCATTCGATTTAACTGTTCAAAGAGAATATAATAAATAATAAACATATAATATTGTCTTTCTCTATTTGCACAAACGTATTTTCTCTCAAGTATAAGAATTGGTTACCAAAGAAAGGAAGGAATCGAGGAGGATATTATTAATTCGGTGGAAATTTTAATTTTGTTGTTCTCTGCAAAAAATTAAATTTTTCCGAAAATAATTAGACTTTATCACACAGTATTTAAGGTATACCAAGTATTGTAACACGAAGTGCTTTCCCTAATTTCCTCACTTCTTTGAAGACGCTTTTGCAGCGTACAACACTTTTCTCGCTTCCAAGTACTGTAGTAGACCGTTCAAATAGGAGCAAACACTTCTACTTGAATAAGTACTGCCTTTATAAGCACAACACCTTCATAACTTTGATTAGTGGGGAAAGCTGAAATGGCGGTCCAAACAATTGTTAGAATCTGTTATTTTGAAATTGGAATATAATAATCTGAAATTTAAAGGGACGTTTCATTTAAAATAAAATAATCAAAATTGAAAATAAACCGTTCAATTCAAAAATAATAAAAAAAACTTTCATATCAAAAATGATTTTTTGAGAGACAAATACCATAAAAAATAATAAAACGATGCTACAAGGCTTGCCTTTAGAAGCGACTGGTGTGGAGTGCGCAAAAAGTGGAGAGTCTCGACATTATCGTTTAGGCCACGATACATAGACATAAATAACTTTTTTGAAGAATACGCGCAGAGCAACAAAAATCTTTTAAAAGCATCATTGATGAAAAATTGAGACTGCATTGAAAAGTTTTCAATTTAATTGACGCGAAAAATATTTGCCGAATAGCGGGAATCTTTTTCATGAAAAACAAATTAGAATCGTACAACGCCAAAAAATGCGACTCGACTCTTTAAAATTAAATTGAAGCCGGCGCCGAAAATTTCGAGCTAAACGCGCTTAGAAAAAATTAAAAATTGATATTTAACCGAAATAAAAATATTTCTTTTCAAACAATAAATTGGAATGCGGACAAGCCCATAAAATGCGAATCTGATTTTTCAAGCACGAGAAAAATTCGCAAAGAATTTCGATCAACAAAAATATTTCAGCTAAATATTTTCTCAATTTTTTTACGAAAAATAAAGCCATTTTAAGAAATTAAAAGTTTCAGTAAAAATTTTAACCCGGTTATTATGCCGCATATTTTTTTATAAAATGGGTTTTTTTACACAACACTTATTTAATCTAAAAAATGTCCGATTTGACAAATTTATGTCTTGAACTCCAAATTCTTGACCACAAATCAGGGAGAGGGGGAGGGTTAGATTCAATATGAACAGAACCCCGAATTTGAAATGTAATCAAAATATAAAAAAAATCGTTGAACTGAAAACAGTTCACTAGGTTTTGAGCTTTGTTCGGATGTGAATCACAAGAGAAAGATCGACGCCGAAAAAACAACACAATTGATTTGGTGGAGCTGTGCAGAATATCGTATATCAATAATTTCAACTTGGTGTTTTTGCACCAAACAATCACCTGGCGAGCACATTACCAAAGCGCGGTTTTTGCTCATTCTGAATTCAAATTTTCAGAGAATGCAATTATCATTAATAAACGAATTCATATATCTTTCTCTATTTTGCCTCATACGCATTTTTGCATTTATAACACTTTCGTTCAAAATTGTAACGAAAATTTTTCCAAGCTACTGCTCGAAACGTTTCTCTCATTTTTTCCACAGTTGCTGCTATTTTTTAAACAGTTTGTAACAAATTTTAATACAAAAATAATATTTTGAAGAAACATTTTGACAAAATCATGTTTTTGATTTAATCATGTTTTGCACAAAATTTAAATACAAAATCATATTTGAAGAAATTTTTTAAAGATCCAAGGTTTTGAAATTGGTCAAAATCAACTATCTGTGAAATAAGAAAACAAGGGGTAACCTGTAGCTAAAAACTTTTTGATTCTTTAAATTGTGATGGTTCAATTAGCAGTCCAAGATTTGTCAAAACCTAACTCTAATATTTATGCAACCCTGATATGCGAGTCAGCTGATTTTAATAATTTTAACGAATACGCCTGGTGGCTCTTTCAGCAATATTTTGCCTCCCCTGTATTAAATTAAGTGAAAATAAGCCTAACGTGAGAATATTTGTGGTCTTTCAAGCAAGATTCGAAACCCTTGTTTTGCTATTAGGGGTAGTCGTCGCAAATGCGATTTCGCTTAAAATTGAGACTTTACTAAATCGGCAAACAGACAATGAGCTTGGCTAAGATTTTTTGAATACAGTTTAACCCCTAGAGGCTCAAAGAACCCAAATCTTAAAAACCTATCTATCCTAAAGGCTGAAATGGGATGCCCGCATATCCCCACCCATTTTTCTTTGCTTAATACGAAAGGAGAAACCAGCAAACTCTACCGCTACTTAAAGGATCAAAATTTGATGCTACGTGACTATTAATTCGAAGTTATGATTTATATTTGAAGTTTTTTCTATAAATTTAAAAAAATTTTAATAATCCGGCTTCTGATTGTTCAGAAGTCATCTTAAGCAAAATCTGATTTAGACGAAAAATGCCGTTAACTCTTCGGAATGCCCACCAATTTGATATAAATTAAAATAAGATGTTATTGCCATAATTCTCAGATAACATCCATTTTAATATATGACTCACCCATAAGATATTATAAAATAAAGCACCTATATAAATTTGAAATCAAAAAGCCGAAAGTCATTTTTATCACGCAAATTCCGCAAACCGTCGCTACAGGAGATTTGGACCCCTAGTTTATAAAAAAAATAAGAGAGAATTTTTGAAGTCATTTCCGGACAATAGCCCAGTTATACTCATATCTATAAAAAGGAAAATTTTCCCGCGATAACTACAAAATAAAATATTCTAGAAAGACAGATAAACAATTCCATAATTTGGAAGCCTTATTTACAAAAGCATTATTGTAGAGCATAATCATCACTAATTTGGAACCTCCTGCCATTACATCCCGTTGCTATAAGCGTACAAATTTTATTTTGGGTTTATCTAATGTATTTTTTAGTAAACTATTTTTCATCCTTCGAATTCAAGTTAGATATTTTTGTTACTGCAGTCAAAGCCGAAATATTGGTGTGTCCTATTTGTATTTAGGGAGATATAGGTTTTAAGATTGGTCTTGAGGACCTCTAGCGGTTAACTTGTTGATTCAAAAAAATCTTTAGACCAAGCCATTGTCATTTTTTTAGCCGATTAGTATAGTCTCAAACTTTTAAGCAAATCGTTTTTGCGAACGAACTACCCCCTTAAGTTGCTTACAATTTAATTTATTCCACAAAACAATTAATTCACAAAAAACATCTAATGCAGTTTGAAACGAAAACTACAAATTTAGCCTTAACCACATTCTGCTGCAAGTTGTCCTCAACATGCACAATAAACCAAGAGGTAAATTTGAAATAATAACTTTGTTTCCTATCTTTGAGAAGTATTCTATGCGCTGAATAATTTATCTAGGTTAAAATAGTAAACGAAATGCAAGCAAGATTCGTAATGGAACTGTAGCCTTTGCCGCCAACTAAATAATTACATTTATCGATATTTTTAACCTGTAACATGTCTCTTTCGCACTTATTTTCCTGCAATTTTTACCATTTTTTTGATTCAACGTAACTTTTAACAAAAACAAACGGTGACTTAACAGCTTGCAGCGTTCTCAATGTTTTTATGTTGACCTTTCGTTTACTTAGAAATCTCATTTGGCTTCTGAGTTAGCCGAGTCAATTTTTCTGATCCTAAATCAATATTTTCTAATGTAAATAGGGTCAAACTTACTCAAAAAACATGATGTCGACCATGAAAAGTTTTTTTTCGTAACTTTATGCAGTCATAATTTTAGGTGTATTCAATTGGAGTAGATGGAAATATTTATACAAATATTTATATAAATATATAAAGCTAAAAATTAATTTATTTAATATATATGTAGCTTAGCGACTGAATAATGTTGCAATAAATTATTTTCTTAATTTCGTTGTTATATTGAACAGCAATCGCTGATTTAAAATGGACATGCCTAAATAGAAAACAGAATCAAATTAATCAAACTAAATTAAAGATAATTAAATTTAAAATATTATAATTATCTTAACTTGATTTCAACCTGAGTCTGTCCAGACTCATGATGTTAGTTCGTAATATCAAAGTAACGATCAAGAAACCTGATTTTATTTGACAGCCAATTCTTTTAATAAACCCTTGTCGATAAAATATTTGAAAACATATTATTGCCCCTCTTTGTAAGCCTTTTTAAAGTGAGGGTGTATCAAAAATTTCAAATCATGCTTGAACAAAAGTTATCTTAAAATGCATGCAATTTAAATATAAATTTCAGATTTATCGGAATTCTTGAAGATTGTAACCTCTTCACATCTTTTGCCTGGTGAATCACAGTGTGAAGACAAACATTTTATGCGTCCAAACGCGCAGAAATGAAACTTTCCGAGAACTTTAAAGTAAAATTCCCAGAGTTCGCTATTATTCTTACAAGAATAATATTTGATAATTTTTTTTTCCAGCCAGCCTCATAATATATTAGTTCGGTCTTTTTTTGGATTTCGCCAAAACTTTCGAAACTCATTAAGTGTAAACAGATACATAATTCGAATTTCTGAGATTGCCGGTTTTTAGGAAGTTTCAAAATGATTCGCTTGATTTTAGTTTCTTGTTCGCATTCAATCAGAAGTTATTATTTTTCACGATGATTATTTCTGAATCAAATAATAAAAAAAAATATTTTTCAAAAAATTATTTTGAAAGAATATCGAAGAAAAATTACCTCAAACAGCCAACCAAAGACAAGTATTGAACATAGTGATCCCTGATTTTAAGTTAACAGTTGATTCGAAATACTTTTTCACATTTGTTACGTATATTTTGAGACGCGCGGGAATACGAAAATGTATATGGATCACGAGTAACATTTTCAAATATGAGACCAGATTCAATAGCCTGGTTTATTTGTTATGCATATGTCATAGACAATTGCATTTCGAAAACGGATGGTAATCCGTAGAAAAAGTAGTACCAAAGCATTTATAGTCTCTCACAATCAATCCAGTTGACAAACTTTACATTTTAGAAATGAATATGTGTTGTGGAATATAATCCTTTCTTGATCTTAATAACTGTAAAATAATAATTTAGTATAATTACTTAGAGTATAAGAAGCGCCTTAGAATGGGCTTTGGGGACCCAAATTGGGGTATTAGGTGTGAGGCGAAGTTCTTGTTTTGGGTGTGAGAGTTTATATCGACCAGATTTGCTTTCAGGATTTTGGACCTGAAATATTGAAATATTTTATGTGCAGTTACTGCAGCTTCACTACAGTAGCACAAGATTGGCTTTTGCTTTACTTTTAAGATATTTATAATCGAAAATTCGAACAAAAACCTCTTCGGTCTCACAAATATCAAATTCTCTAGGAAAAAGACGAGAAATAAATGTGATAAATTTATATCGAATAATATGAAAATTATATTAGATGAAAATTTATATGCTAAATTTACAAGTTGCCCGTAATCGATGAATAATCGTGAAAATGGCATATTTGCCATATGCGGAATATATTATTCATATGATAGGCTGCATAAAGTATGCTAAATAGACGACCGTTCATAACACTCAGTTGAGTTAAACTCATTGAGTTAGCATTTATCCGAACGATTGTGACTAAGATTACCTCAAATAACGAAAAAATAAATGACGAAAGTTTATTTGTATAAAATTAAATCTGCAAGTTAGTAGATGAAAATACGTGGGTACAATTGATTTAAGTTAATTGACATGAGAAACTTAAAACCACTGCTTCCGGAAAACAAAAAATGATTAATTTTTTCCAGTAATTATGCTGTATATTTAAAACGCCTTGATTGGGGACTTAGCACTGCGGAAATTAAATTTTTGGCTTCGTTTCGCTTCAGCACTAACATTTTGCATCTACTTATATTAACTCCTCACACCCGAAACGAGAACTTCGCCTCACACCCGAAAGCCTATCTAAAAGCACTTCTTTGAGCGCTTATCACGGGAAAACTGGAAAAGATATCTCTCCATTTATTTATCACTGATTGAGATCAAGAATGAAATAAGTGAATAACACGTAACATTTTTAAATTTCGAAGTTTGTGAACTAGATAATTGCGAAGAAAAATAAGTTCACTCACCTTGTATTTCTTGAAAAACCATACATTTTTTACAATGACATATAATGTAAGTTACAAATGAACAAGTGAAACTTTAGCTACTTATAACGGGTCTCAAATCAAAATAAGATATCCCGATCGCTAACAAAACAATTATTCATATCGCCGCGCGTCAAAAATAATATGCAGTTAAATGTGAAAAATATTGCTAAATCAGCTGAAACCCAAAATTACTACCACCTTATGTTCTACAGTTTAATCGATTTCTCTTGGTCCGGCTTTAATTTGGGTTACATTGCCGTTTTATTCTTTCGAAAATAATTTTTTGAAAAATAATTTTTTTCATTATTTTGAGTTTCATAAAAATCACTCGTGAAATATATATTCTTCGTATAGAGACTGCACATAAAACGAACTTATATAAAAATATTTCTTTAGTAACTTTCCTAAAAACTGGCTTCCTCAGAATTTGAATATTATGTATCGTTTTCACAAATCATTTTTAGAAAATTTCGCGAAAATCTTGAAAAAAGTAGTAAAAAAATTAACTTTCGAACGGCTTATTGTAATAAATTTTCAAAATATTCTGGAAATAAAATTGCAAACTCTATGACATATTTTGAATTGAGTTCTGTGACGATGTTATTTCTGCGCCTTTTGGCTCCCGAAATTTTTTTGCCTTTAGATAGTCAAATGGTGTGAGGGGGTTAAGGGCGTAAAATATTCTTATGATTTACTGATTTTTTGCGTTATTTAAAGTGTGCGCTATTGAGATCGTTTGGTTGAACTAAAATATGGCAAAGAATACAAGTTAGAAATACAGCAGCTGTATTACAGCTTGAGTCGTTAACGTCAAAATTATCTGTCAAACTTAAATTTACTTTTCATCCATGTAGATACTCGCATTTCAATCATAAAATCCCAGAGAAAATAAACTTCAATCGACAAACGGATCGATATTTCATCAATTACCTGAACAAAAATATTATTTTTGTAGCCTCAAACTTTTCGATTGTTTGTGAATTTAATTCTTTGTCTTCCCTCAGGCCGATCATAAACGCGACGGTCATCATTAACGTATGTTTTAAGAAATGGTGTTCAGGCACAATTTTTAACTAACTTTCCCGTCAAAGGTGATTATATCATGTCAGTTAGAACCTCTTCCGTTCGTTTTAATGAGCGATAATGAAGGGCTGTTTCCCGAGAGTAAATAATAACATCGTAGACTCGATTTCCGGCACGTAGTGACCAATTCACCATTTAAATCGCATTTTACGACGCTTAAACATTAATGACAAGACCAGTTTATAAGAGTTATCGATCTTTAGACAAATGACGTTTGTTGCGTTTTTTATTGAAATTTTTAACTGTACTACAGTATTATTTTTTGCAAAAATTTTTAAATCAACAAAATTAAACCTTTCATCGTGATCAGAAACACAATTCTGAGACTTTTTCCCATTACACTAATAGCCAAAATGATCCCAACGGTTTAAAACCCCGTACAATTAATTTTAAGGAATAAGGTTGGTAAAAGTTAGTACTCGTTTTTTTCCAAACAATTGCTTAAATCAATTTTTGAAAGAAGTTAAGTGGTTCCTTAGAAGTTTTTAAAGACTTTTTTACATTACCCAAGTCCGAAAACGATCACGTGACCTTCAAATAAGAAATGAGGTTTTGGCCCAAGTAACTCAAATAGTACTCCAAATTACGCCGAAAAGTTTTGGAGGACTAATACATCATCCTAATTAAGAGTTGTTTGAAATATATATATTTTCCAACACGTACCGTGATTTCATTTAAGAAATAAGGATTTATCTTATGCCTACCCCTGTTCAAAAGTTTATTTTTTGGAATTATTTCCGTCACGTGATTTTTATTCAGACTTTCCTGTAATAAGAAAAAGTCTTAAAAACGTTTGAAGTTGAGCCTGGAATTTTTGACGTAATTTGAGCTACTTTTCAAATTATGTAATTGATACTAAAATTTTTTTTTTCAAAAGTACTGCAAATCATGCGGCAACGCCTTAAACGATGTAACGAAATTTCTAAGAATTTTAAGTATGGGCCTCCGGTTTAAATAGAACATCTCCAAAAGTAAGAGCTTTCGAAATGCTGATAACAATAAGAATGCGTAGGCGAGAGAGAAGGCTGACGAAAATGATAATTAACCGATTGGGTTTTTTTAATTTCAAGATTTCTGTTTGTATTAATTGTGAAAATTGGCCTCCGGTTAGAATAGAGCACCTCTAGAAGCCCAAAACTTCCGAAAATAAATTAATTAGAATCCCAAAAAGGTTTGCGAGTACGCGTAGCGTGACTTCGTCTCTATTTTAGGAACCAACAAATGATATTAAACAATATTTCATGAGTCAATTTACGAAGAGAAAATTTTGATGAACACATATATAATTGTTAAAGTGGAACTAGAGAAAACCCTTTGACGTTAACTTAACAGTAGGTCAAAATATAAAAATAAACGTTTAAAATTCGTATGATTATTGCAGCTGTGCCGTCACTGGGGTACATTTTCGCGAAATTTTTTTTTCTCCATCCCCATTAAATGCCCTTTTTGTTCATCGGAATTTTTTTTATATTTATTTTAATTTTATTGCAAATTGGCTGAATCTTATTTTAAGCTATTGAAAAATGTATGTTGAATAATGAAACTTTGCTACTATGGCTCGAATCTAATAGAATGGTCACTATTGCCGGAAATCGATGTCTGGGTAGCAGATTCAATGTATAAAGTCTAAACGAGTTAACAAGATCATATTAATATATTTTTGCTTTTTATTCATAGTTATGATCATAACTAAAGGTAATCAAAAGTGCTGGTTTAAAAAACGCTCGATAAAAATAATTTGAAAACTTTAATTCTACTTGACTTGAAAAATATCTAGATATTTCTTATTTACGAGAAGAAATGCAAGATTCTCATTTCAACTTGACAGGACTTCGAAAGAGATTTGCGACATGGTAGAATTAGATCAAAATCAACAGAACGTTCACCGGCAAAATTCGGGTTGGTGTTCAGAAGGAAAGAAAAATTCTAGAGATTGCCAAAGAATATTCGATTGCATTCTGTGGTTGTTTTTCTACACAGGCAAATGATTACAAAGTTAAGTTTTAAAGATTTTCAGAAATTATCGGGTCCAAATATATCAGAGATTGATTTGGATCTCTAGGCCGCCAGTTTTTTGTTCTGATTGGTCCGCGTTACACCAATAGAGGCACAAGATATAACGGACGTGGCCAATAAGAGCTTCAAGAAAAAAGTTCAGACGCGAAATTGGTGATATCGTGAACAGACGGAAATAACTTTTATTTTGATTTAAAACTTGTTCAAAGACAAGTTATACTTGTCAGTGGTTATTTCAAATCCCTAATGCCTTATTAGAGCTATAAATTATTTTATAAGTATCAAGAAAATGCTGTCGCCGATCAGATCAATTTTTTCTTTAAACTGAAACTTTTATTGGTCATAGGTTATGAACTAAAAGATTTTGACAGAGGACAGAAATAAGAAAAAGAGATCTCTAATGGGATTCTCTATAATGTTACTTGCTTGGGCTTTCAGCCACATTTTCAGCTAACATTATTATCATATTCGGCTTTTCAAAACGACTCATTCGATTAAGCTCTTAGATAGCTCTTGTAGCTTAGATATTTAAAGAAATAGAAATAAAAAAAATTGTCCAAATCAGACCATTGTTTTCAATTTTTACACAAAAACTGGTAATAAACAATTTCAAACAAAAAATGATCCGATTTGTTATACACTAGCTATTTTTTTCAGTTTGAGGTATCTAAAAACTCAATCGGATGAGTGGTTTCAAAACCGAATAATATATGAAAATTTACAGCATATTTTGTAGCTATAACTCATACACCTTTAACTGGAACACCTTAAT
Source organism: Oikopleura vanhoeffeni (assembly GCA_004367855.1). Classification (NCBI taxonomy): domain Eukaryota; kingdom Metazoa; phylum Chordata; class Appendicularia; order Copelata; family Oikopleuridae; genus Oikopleura; species Oikopleura vanhoeffeni. The sequence continues at coordinate 198,256 of SCLH01000008.1, forward strand.
TTTGATTTTGCACTTATATCTGAAGCGCTATGAATAGACTTTTTAAGTTATCAGAACAAGAATTCAAAACGCTATCTTTCAACTCAAAAATTGTCTGCAAAATACTTTAGATTAGGCGCAAATTCAAAATAATGGTGTTCCAGTTAGAGGTGTATGACTGTATAGATGACATAAAAGCCTTCATGAAATTTTTAAATCGGTTTGTGAAGTTGTTGATGAATACCCGACCAAGAAAAAGCTAATGAACCTAAAAATCTCTCGGACGCATCTGTTTTTCTTGTGAAATTTTGATTACAAATAAAAAGGATTTACACGAAGCTTACGCCACTAATAAAAAGGATTTACCACAGCTACGTCCAACTCGAATTTTTTGAACGCAGCTATTAAAGTATAAATATAAAGATTTGTTATGAGAAAAATATATGATGATTAATAAGGATAGGTGAATTAATCATTGATTGAATTAAGCATCGATTATGTATCAGAAAATTTTGCATCATACAGTCCCGCCATGGCGCGCGCCACCGCGTGTGGATGGTTTAGTCGCATTATCAACAGGTCTCGGAAAATTAAAAAAAAATCAGGCTCTTTTTTTGTTTTGTGGTTAGGTTTCTCATCTGGTTGATATCCCTTTATCACTTTTTGGTTAGAATGCGTAGCCACAACGTTAAAATCACACGTTAAAAGGAGAAATGGCTACGCAATCTAACCAAAAAGTGATAAAGGGATATACAAATGCGATGTTACTTGATTTAACCCAAAACGCAAGAAAAACTCGCACAGGGTTTGGGTTGAACAGTTCAACTTGAACTACGATACATTCATTTTTCGAAGTATGCTACATAGTATAATACCGTTTGTATAATCAGAGTCTTAACTGAGATTATTTTAATAGAGCTGACGTCAGATGCCAGCTATTTTGAGATAGATCTAACGATAATTATTGATAATATTAGTTCGATAAAATCCCGATATGCTCATGATTTCATAAGTAAAGGCAATCTCAGCAAATCAGTCAGCAATTTATTATTCAGATTTGACGAAGAAATGAAATTTAATCGCATTTTTCAGACCTGCGATTTATTTCTCTCTAAAAACCTAAAAAATATTTCTGTTCACAAAAAAAATTACTGATGATGGTTTGATATAAACTGAAAGCTTTAATATAATGTAGTTAGTCTATTAAAATGCAAACAGAGAATTATTTATCCGTCAAATTTGAATACTAAATTGCTGACGGTGCTTTAACTTATTCAGTCATCAGCATATCGGAATTATTTTGAATTAATATTATGAAAGACTATCGTCAGATCTATTTTGAAATTGCTGGTTTCTAATGCTATTGCGTTAAATGCAAAATCCATCTCAATAACTTGGTCTTTTTTTTCAAAAAAATAATAATTTCGATGAAGTTTCGAGGTTATACTGACTTTTCAAACAGTTTTTTAAACAACCAATACTCGTTGACTATCTCTTGCCGAAGCAGGTTTATACTCGCATTCTTATTGTAAGTGTGACAGTTAACCTGAAATTCAATCTCATCCTATGTTGCGAGATTAAACAAAACAAACATCGGCCACACTATTTATTCATTGAACCAAAAAAGCATCATAATTTTTCTGATAACGGTACACGGTGTTCAACATTCTCAAAATCGGAAATGACATCTAAACTTGCTCCAATTTAGCTAAGATTTTGGGGATTTTGAGTAATGTGCGAAAAAAAAATTTGGTACACAGAATTTGGTACCAATTTTAGGTACCTTAATTAAGGATTTAAGCTCGGCCAATTAGCGATTTCGAAAATTTTAAAAAGTTTTCAGTTTTAATCGCATTTTTTTTCGCACATTACTCAAAATCCCCAAAATCTCAGCTAAATTGGAGCAAGTTTAGATGTCATTTCCGATTCTGAGAATGTTGAACACCGTGCGGTATAAGCAACCATGAGAAGATGATATACACGTGGGACGATAGAATGTGAGCCTTATTTTTTAATCTTATACCTCTCGTATACATAAATTAACCATAATCAAGAGCAAAATCAGTTTCACCCTCTTTAAGGGGTTGGTGTGAGTGATTTCTGACATTTTGGAGGCTTGGTACGGGTTAACTGATGACGGTAGAACATTTCTCATCAATACATTTGAAAGATCTATCCTTGATCTCGCGATTCCATGAGACAATTTAGTACCACTCCCACCAACCATCTAGTTCAGCGCGGTTAAACACGAGTCCCGCAGCTTTTTTCAAAGAAACAAGGATCCTAGAGCTTATATCGGAAAGTTTTGAGATTTGGTGAGAATCCGGAAAATTGTCTGAATTTTAGTGTATAGGAGCGATTTTTTTTTCGATTTTTGCCTCAGGGGTCAGCAATCTGGTTGAATATGTCGAAAAATGGTGTTTTTTCGACGTTTTGATACAAGGCTTTTTCC
>SCLH01000008.1:209255-320925 GCA_004367855.1 Oikopleura vanhoeffeni
AAAAATTTTATCGAATTTGAAGAAAATTTTTAAATATTTTAAAAAATGTTTAAATTTTTGTTGAAGTCCGAAATTTTTTTTATCAATTTTGAACATAATTTTTCCTTTTTTTTAATTTTTGATAATATTTTTTGAAATTAAGCTGTTTTCCTAATTTGACAATGTTTTTTGAAATTCTATTCGCAAATTAGAAAATATTAAAACTTAGAAAGCTCATATCAACAAGAAATTTGTAAAATTTCTTAGCTTTCAAATTATCAAGCTTGAGAAATTTTTTCGAATTCAAAATTCAATAAAAAAATTTCCGAAATCAAAGACCATTGTCAAATAAGGTAAATTGTGATTGTTTTGAATACTGAAAAATTAAGCTGTTTATCTTATTTGACAATGATCTTTGATTTCTAAATTTTTTCAATTTATTTCTCAATTCGAAAATGTTTNAAATTGACAAAAAGTGCGCGAAATCGACAATTTTGAACATAAAAGTGAAAATTAGAAAATTTAAATGTCATCAAAAGATTCTTTGCATACGATTTTATGGAAACGATATTAGCAACAATGGTCTCATTTTCAACACAAACAGTGCTAGAGAGCTAAACGAAATATTTATAGAAAAAACCTATTTTTTTCTAGAATCCCTTGTGTTGAAAATGAGATCATAGTTGCTTATATCGTTTTCAGAAAATCGTTTACAAGGAATCTTTTTGTGGCATTTAAATTTTCTAATTTTCGTTTTTATGTTGAAAATTGTCGATTTCGCGACCTTTTTGTCGATTTACAGCCAATCAGGCCGAAATTCAAGAAAAAACTTCCTATTCGATGTTCATCAACCCTTTGACTTGTTTTATTCCGAAAATGACGTTTCTGGCATTTCCACGGAAAAAGCCTTGTATCAAAACGTCGAAAAACCACCATTTTTCGACATATACAACCAGATTGCTGACCTCTAAGGGTAAAATCGAAAAAATAGCTCCTATACACCAAAATTCAGACAATTTTTCGGATTCTCACAAAATCTCAAAACTTTCCGATATAAGCTCTAGGATCATTTTTTCTTTGAAAAAAGATGAGGGACTCGCGTCGGCTTACCAATTTGGCAAGTTTTGGTATGATACTTTTTTTATTCTGGATTAAAGAGGGCTTTGATAGATTTTAGCCAAACCGTAGTTTCGTTGCAAAAATAAGGATTCAGAGTATAAACAAGTGCGAAGAAACAAGACAAGGAAATATTTGAATAAAGTTAAAGAAGCTCAATATTTTCAGCTAATTATTTCAAAAAAATAAGTTTGAAAAATTTTTAACATAAAATGAGGAAAATTTTCAAAATAATTTCCAAATAGTATCGACCGAAAATTTCAAAAAAACGACATATGATATGATTTTTCAAAAAGCATATAAAAAATTTGTGGTCAACTACGCGAAAAGTGAAAGTGGTCATTTTGAAGAGTGTTTTTCGTTGATTTGAAACAAATAATGAAAAAAAATTTGAACAGAACATAAAGCTTTTTTTATTATGTTCGTACCTTTTTTCACAATTTCTTATAATTTGTCGAATTCGAAAAATTAAATTCGAACTCAAAATTTTCTGAAAAAGAAATAATTCGAAAATTTTGTAGTCAAAAAAGTAACCCTTAACTCGGGTACGACCGCAGTCAAGGATGGCCAAGCCGCCAGTCAGGCGCTGCAGCGCCTGATTATCAAATGACAATTCTCTATAGTTTGTCATTTAGGTCTTTTGGTGGCATTCAAATTGTCTAATTCTCACTTTCATATTCAAAATTTTCGATTTCGCGCCCTTTTTTGTCGATTTACAGCGAAATTCGAAAAAAACTTGCAATATTTTGCTCACCACTTCTTGAGCTTGTTACGTTCCGAAAATGACGTTATTTTGGAATAAGGCGAAAAAGAAATAGGACCTTCAAAAAAAACATTTTGCTCGCGGTTAACTCAATTAACCGGTTGGTCTTACATGCTCTGAAAAAAGTCAGAAGTAATATGTGTTCCAGAGATTACGAACTACTATTCCTGAGATTTTTATAAGATTGTTATAAAGGAATAAAAAGTTATGAGCCTTCGAAAAAGCCTTTCCAGCATGGACAACCCCCTTAAGTTACCTGCCTAACTAACCCGTTAATAATCTTATTCAGACAATTATCTTGCTAATGAATCAAAAAAAAANTTTAAATTATTATTATAAATGCATCTAATTTCTGTTCAAACAAAATTTGCGTTTAATCATCGAAAAAGTAGTAAAAACACCCCTTTTCTTATTTTATTTCATACATGAAAAAGATATCGTAATTTCGCTTCTCTGATATCTAATTCAAAGCAAGTTTTCGTCAAAGATTGTTCAACAAGAACAATTTTCTGTCTTTAAATTTTAAAATCAAATTCTCTCCATAACACTCCAATAGATTTTTTTATGCGTAGGCGAATGGTGGGTTTTCCACATTTTCCTGCACTCAAAAACTTGTTTTTAGCATACAAATTAACGGAAAGTAGTATAATTCGAATCGAAGTGAAATATTCACAATAAATAATAATGTTATTTCTATTTTGAGTAATTCAAATTAAGATCAATCAAAATAAAGCTAAATAAGTACATTTTCAGAAAAAATGACAAATTTTTTGCTATCAGAGAGCAATTTTACATACTGAGCTTTTGTAAATAACTTCTATTTTCATGTTTGCACGATTTTGAAAGCATATTTCTCATTTATACGGTCACCTGATCGTTTTACGACTATACTGTAAATTACAGTCTGTAATATAATAAAAGTCTTAAAATTTTCTGTAAAGTATCCTCATATGGTTTTGATTGATTTTGGATTTTTTTGCAAAAATAAGTACTGTAATTCCCCAAAAAAACTCACAAAAAATTTTGGCAAAAAGTTTCAGAGTTCACTTGGTCGACGATATTCCTATTATGTGTAAGAGTCGAAAAACCCGTTTAAAGACCAATTAAAGACGATCAGGCGCTGCAGCGCCTGACGGGCGGCTGAAAGTTAAGTGTATTCACCCATGGGTGCTAACACTGTCATTAGAAAGTCGACTTCACGAAATTTTTTGATGATAATGTCCAAGCGATGCGATGAATTTAAATTTCAACTATACGTTGTTTTGTGGTTATCTAATGTATTAAAAAAAATTACAAAAATATATTTGAAAAATTTAAGCGTTATTTAGCTACAGTATATTTGTGACATAAATTGGATTGATTCTATCATTAATTAGGAAGAAAATGAAATTGTTGAATTTTGACGGTGACTATTCCCCATTGAAAACAAAATTTAGTTGGATATTTTTGTGTCTTCGAAAGATTAACTCTGGTTTTTTGTAATCGCTTTATAAGAACCACTCAAAGAAATTTATGGTGTGATGCAGCGCAAATCCCGCTTGAGACAAATTTTATATTTATTAAGGAGGGTTACATTAATGAATTCTCCTAAATTTATTTCAAATAATTTTTCATCTGAATAAGTACGGTCAACTTGTTAGTTTCGAAGTTTTACAGAATGGTAATCTTTGAATTGGATTCTTACAGTTTAAAACGTTGAAACTGCATGAAAACTGTCTTTTGACATTTTTTGAATTCTGATGGGTTCACTTTCTTTCAATGTGCTACTTTTTTGATATAATTCAGAATAAAAATGAATTCAACCTCCTCACACCCAGAAACGAGAACTTCGCCTGACCCCCATAAGCCTATCTAAGGCAATCTTTGAGCGCTTATCACGGAAAACCGGAAGAGATTTCAATTATTTTATTTTTCATGATTGAGATCATGATAGGATCAAGTAAATAACACATAACATTTTTAAATTTAGAAGTCTGTAAACTCGATAATGCCAGAGAAAGAGAGGTTCACTCACCTTGTATTTCTGAAAAAACAATACATTTTTTACAATTACATTAAAGTTACAAATTGACAAGTGAAACTCTAGCGTATTATAACTTGTCTCAGATTCGAATACGATATCTCATCGCTAACAAAATAATTTATTCATATCGCCGCGCGTCAAATTATATGCAGCAAAATGTGAAAATATTGATAATCATCTGATAACTCAAATCAGTTGCCACTTTATGTTCTCACTTGATCGATTGTCTTCGTCGGTTTTTTGTGTTAAATTGCCGTTCAATTTTTTCGGAAAATATTTTTTTTTTCTTTTATTTGATTTTCATAAATATTACTTGTGAAAAAATTGTTCTTCGTATAGAGACTGCAGAAAAAAAACTTATATCAAAAGAATCCCGAAATACTTTCCAAAAAATTGGCTTTCTCAGAATTTCGATTTGATGTATCGTTTTCACACAATTATATTTTTAAGAAATTCTGGCGAAAATCCTAGAAAACGGTAGGAATAAATATCATTCGAACAGCTTATTGTATGAAATTTTCAACAATATTCTTGGAAATAAAATTGCAAACTCTATGACGCATTCGAATTATAGGTCTGTGACGATGTTATTTCTGCGCCGTTTTGACCCCCGAATTTTTTTTTGCCTTCAGTCAGTCAAAGGGTGTGAGGGGGTTAACTAACTTTTTGTTACTGTGGTTTTTTTCGATTTATAAAAAATCATTTTTTTTAGGAAATTTTAAATGAAGACCTTAAAATTATTGAGCTTTTTGTTATTATGAAATTTTATGTAACTTTATAACTTATAAGAATAAAAGTTTTAACAATGAATTTTTTCATTAATTCAGTATCTAACAACCGTCACGCACGATAGCTGCTGATTGTTGACAACAATTTGTTGTATTTCAAGACCTCTAATATTTGTAATTAAATTTTTTTGGAAAATAATGGTTTTTATAAAAATATTTGGGAAACTGGCTATGGACAGATTGACAACGACAATTTCGTATAATGAGCTGAGGACATGTCCTTAATAACGTGTTCTTATAAACAGAATCCACAGTTATATTTATTGTTCAGAACAGTTCATTGTGAAATCCCTAATTTAGCTGTATTATTTTATTAATGGCACTGTTCTTCTTATTTTCGATGAACTTTACAAAGTGTGTTAATTTAGAACAAGGTGGGTCAATATCAACTGGTCGGATTCTTGACCAAGCACGTTATAACAAGGTATTTTAACATAAATTTTCTTGTACGAGCACTTTATAAAAATATATTTCGACAGTTTATTATTAATTATTAAAATTGCACTCATTTAAATCACTCAATTTGATTATGCTGAAAACCAATATTCAAAATATGAATAAATACGTCAAAATTATTTTGGCCGGTGTGAAATTTGACAAAAACTTTAATTTTTATTTTTTTTGGAAATTTTGTCGTTTTAGCCCGATTCTGATGGGTTGACATTTCAACCAATCAAAATGGCTCATTAACACTTAATTTTTTTTTCACTGTGGACCTTGATTATTCAAAGTTTTGAGGCTTAGTATCAAACGAAATATTAAACTGGGTGAAAATATCCATTTCACTGAGAATAAAAACATTTAAAAGAGAAAAGCAAAGCACTTTCTTGGGAAAATATATTTTCTATCTAAGCGACGTTTCGAATAAAATCAGTCTAAGGCTAATAAATTTCTTGAGAAAATTTAATTTTTTTTTCATTTAAAATCCTTTACACTTTATCGAAGGCTTCAGAAGAACGCACGACGAATTGTAGGGAAACCATAAGTTCTTAAATACCCTAATAATTACGGCCTGATTGTTTTTTTAATTTCTAAGCTTAAAGTTTTAGTTATTTTCTCCGTTTTCCTTCATTTTCAAATGAATAAATCTTCTGATTTTGCATTTTATTGATCGCCAAAGTTTATTATTTATCTTGAAATTTACAAAATACAATTAAATACCTTTACAAAACAGTGAATATTTGTGTTGCAGATCGCGAAAATGTTCAAGCAGCTTCCGTGGGTGCGGTGAAGAAACAAATGTGGAATAGGGTGGGAAAGTTTAATTAAAATGAAAATAGAGTACATAATGTACTGTACATTATACAATTAATATAGGTAACACCGATTATTTGGCTTTTTAAGTTGATGAAACTTCATCTGCGCATAATATTTCGTTACTTACCTGCGCGTCCGTGTTTTGAAACCCAGTTTGCGAATCGTTTTTGTATTGATGATTATGAAACGGATGTCAATTTATTTAAATATGATATTGACAATATCCCACTTAGGTCTGATTTTTTTAAGTTGCCTTATATAAAACGATTAGATAGCTCGGAAGTGGCACATACGATCTTTTTGAAATTTTGGGTCATAATATAACTTTCCAAACTACGTGACACTGCAGAGCCTGTTTTTTCGATTTCCGGTTTTCAAAAAAAATCAGACCTTACCAAAATAAGTCATCCCAATTAAATCGTTGATTTCTTTGTTACAATACACAACAGCGCAGGTGGGGGAGAACGAACATAGTGTATTAAAAAATTTATTCCCGTAGTAAGATTATTATTCTAGTGTATAACAGATTGAGTCATCAAAATAATAACGGCTTTAAAGTAAAATTTTTATAATTTTGTTTTAAATTTGAAAAAAAGCTTTTCACCCAAAATGTAGATTGTGATCCTGGTTTGTCGATTCTGAGCTATAATTCAAGTGATACTTCGTCGTTGACTGATATGAAAGCTTTGATTCAAGAGGTAAGTCCCTAATTGCGCATGATATCCTTTTCCCAACGGAACTCCATCTCAAAAACGTTTACTATCTCTATAGCGCGTGTTCGAATCCCGCTGATGTTGACTTACTGATTGTCTTGTAATCACTTAACCAATCACTAAGCCAATCATTTTTACAACATCAGTGGGATTCGAAGACGCGCTATGTAGATAGTAAACGTTTTTGAGATTGAGTTCCGTTGAGAAAAGGATATCGATCATTTATTTGTCAAAAATACCGAATAAATGCGAATGAATATATGATATGTATTATATATCTCTCTAGCAATTATGAAACAGTTGAAAATAATGTTTTTTCCCAATTTTATTCCGTATATGGATTAAGGGCCATCAGTTGACAGATCGTTACTATTTGAATGATTCAAACAACGCAGGATACTAGCACCCAATTAAAACCCTTGATTGCAGAATAGACGGATTTCGTTGGTCAGATTTTTAGTAAAGGGAAACAACGAATCAAATGCTCGGATTCCGCATCTGTCAAGTAGTTACCATATGTCAACTGAGGGCTCTTAATCCGTACAGCGATAATTTCACTCATATCCCTTTAACGAACGAATGTTAATCTAGGATGTGCGGGCTGTGGAGTGGCCCCATGAGTGGCTAGGAGGGGTCTCAGGAGTGTCAGGATTGGCTCTCTCCGCCCGCACATCCTAGATTAACATTAGTTCGTAGAAGGGATATATATCTCTTTAACGAACTGATGTTAATTTAGGATGTGCGGCCTGAAAAGCGACCTCATGAGTGGCAAGGAGGGGTCTTAGGAGCGTTAGGATTGGCTCCCTCCGCTCGCACATCCGAGATTAACATTAGTTCGGTAAAGAGATATAAACCGATTATAAATCGTATAATTTAAAAAAAAGGCCATCATTAATAAGCACTGATTAACATTGGTTTGTTCTGTATCAAGTTGGTTGGTGTCGCTTATTTGGACCTCTAACGAAGCCGTTTCTTGACAAGCAATCTAAGAAGACTTTTTAACATAGAGGAAAAACTATTTGAGATCATTAAAAAATCACAGTAATCTAAAACTATAAATCGAAACATTATCCTAAAAATTGAAACAGGAGATAAGTTTTACGGAGTCTCTATATCCTGTTTTTGCGGAAATTTCATAACTCGTTTGTTCGATATCCTTTTATCACACTTTGCTTAGAATGCGTAGCCACTACTCTTCTAAGCAAAGTGTAATACAGGGATATACAGGGTGTAAGGTTTTTCCCTTCTTTTTTCCAAACTGGTTACACTTGATTTCCGCCGTTTTGATTGGTTGAATCTGAGAAAACTCTTCTGACAACCAATCAAAACGGCGGAAATCACGTGTAACCAGTTTGGAAAAAAGAAGGTAGAAACCTTACACCCTGTACATATAGGCTAAAACTTATAGCTTATAACTATATATATCTTATAACTTATATATCATAAGTTAAACTTATGACGATTTGAAATAAGAAATTTCAAAACTCGAAAAAGGGTATCGATGTTTTTAACCTATCTTGTAGAGAATTTTTTCTGGTCATTTTGAGACGTAGGAATTTTTTTTTTTTTAATAAAATTAAAAAAAAAAACCGATTTCAAGTCATATTTTTCGTGGTTTTACCAGGTAATGTGATCCAGTTCTAGCGAACCGCATGAAGTGCTAAGAAGGCTATTTTTGGCCAGTGAAAATTAAGCGTTTTTCGGCGCTACCATTTTTTTAATTGAGGGCGGCGACCAATATTTGACTCTAATGACCGGTCAAAGTTCAAAGGTCAATCTCAAGTTCATCGTATGGACTTGTAATACCCCCAAAAAAGAAATCGGGAAGGGTCGACCTTTCTAATGAACGTATTAGGAACTATGGGTCAATAATGTACTGAGAGGTCGCTAGAGAGCAAAACTGGTCAACCACCCAAGGTCAAACCTTCAAGTTCATCGTCATAGACTTGGTAAGTACCCCAAAAGAAATCGGAGGGTCGACTTTCTAAAATGAACGCATTAGCAACTATGGGTCAATAATTACTGAAAGGTCGCTAGAGAGCAAAAAACTAGAGAGAAAAAAGTTTTTGCTCTCTAGCGACCTTTCGGTAAGCATTAATTGACCCATAGTTGCTATGCGTTCATTAGAAAGTCGAACCTTCCGATTCTTTGGGGGTACTTACAAGTCTATACGATGAACTTGAGGTTGACCTTGGGTGTTACCAGTTTTTGCTTCTCTAGCGACCTCTCAGTACATTATTGACCCATAGTTCCTAACACGTTCATTAAAAAGTTGACACCTTCCCGATTCTTTGGAGTAACTTACAAGTCCATACGATGAACTTGAGAGTTGAACCTTGAACTTTGACCGGTCATTAGAGGTCAAATATTGTCGCCGACCCTCAATTAAAAAAACGGGTAGCCGAAAACGCTTAAATTTTCACTGGCCAAATCAGCCTTCCTAGCAGCTTCATACGGCTTCGCTAGAACTGGAATCACCTTTACCTGTAAAATCACGAAAAATTGACCTTAAAATCGATTTTTTTTGAAAATTTTTCATAAAAAAAAATCCTACGTCTTAAAATGCCCAGAAAAAAAAATTCTCTAGCAAGACAGGTTAAAAACATCGATACCCATTTTTGAAGTTTTGAATTTCTTATTTCAAAAATCGTCATGGCGTCTGTGAAATGTATAAATATATGAAAACGGTTTGATAAAAGTTATGAAATGTAGATTTGATAACTTAAAATGAGGGAATTTAAATGTCCAAAATTGAGAGATAATTTGTGTGTGTTTGTGCAGGCTCCCAAAAAGGTTGCATGAAAATCAATGTGTGTGAGCGTAGGTGAAATTGTTTCAGATTACTGTTCTTTGACAAATAATCTTGAAGAGTTGTTCTTCAAGTTTAAAAAGTTTTTAAAACATTACCTTTGCCGGGTTGTCGAAAAACAGCGCGCCGCGGCTGTCGGTAAAAGTCCAAATCAGCGACAACCACTCCTCACGCACTTACCTTTGAATATGAAAATTGAAAAAATGTTGTCAAATTGCATCCAAAAAAATTTGATTCTGTTTATAAAGACATATATTTTCTCACCCTGAAATTCTGGATGCTGATTGATTCACTTTTTAGGAACCAAAAAGTCGTATTTTCTGACATTTGGCTTCCAAATTTTGGAATTGTTTTCTTCATTTTGATTTATGAAAGTATCTCACAATTGTGATCTCATGGCTTTTCTGACACCCTAGTATAATTTTTTTTCACACTTAACATGTATTTTATAGGCAAACATTAAAAGTTCAAAATTCGCAGAATATTTCAAAAATGATGGTGCAAAAGGTATTTGGGTAAGGAAAGATGGAAACCTTGGAATTTTCGATAATGGCACCTGGTCAGAAACTTCAGAACAGAGTTTATCACTGTTGGCTTGCATTGATGAGTCTGGTTGTGCAGCACACATTATTTTCATAGGATGGTTGTTAGTTCCTTCATTCAGCCTAAAAATGATTTTCATTTATTGGTTGATCATTAGGGTGGACGCGATTGAAGCATTTGCGTGTTAAAGCATTTCTCGGGGGAATCTGAGGAACTGAGTAGTATTTTTTTCCGACAAAAATTTTCCTATTGATTGGCTGAAGTTAATATTGTAATTAGAGTCATTTTGAGAAATGGATCGTACGCGCATTAAAATTTCCGATCAAGGTTTAAAATCTGGTCATATTGCATGATTTGCTATTTTTAGCTCCATTAATTATATGTCTAAAGATATACGTCTAAACATTATATGAAAAGAAATCCTGCAAAAAAATCCTGCAAAAAACTTCAAAAAACGCAATAATTGACATTCAAAGTCATTATTTTTCGAAAAATGACGTTTTGGACACCTGGGAGTTAAAATTTGGTTTTTCACGCCCTAAAAATTACTTAATTAGTTGTTGAAATGTATAAAGCCATTAATCAAAATCCTGCAAAAATTAATTCATAAAAGTCTCAAATTTGAAACAAAAGACACATTTTCTCATAAAAAAATCAATTTCAATTGTTTAAAATTTCTTTTTTTTGCTTCTCCGCACGGTTTATGTTTAATTTCAGAAAACCATCAACAATTTTGCCGAACAGCTTTATATAATTCCAGAATTTTCATCCAAAGTTATATTTTTTGATAAAAAAGTTCAATTTCAATATTTCAGAAAAAAAATTTTTGTCGCTCCCAGCCTTGAAACTTCATAATTCTGACATTATTAGACGTACAAATGTTGAAGGTTAATTCTGTCAATAGGAATCCTGCAAAGTCCCCCTAAAAACGCAAGAATTTCCATTCAAAGTTATTATTTCTCGAAAAACGCCGTTTTGAACACCTAGGAGTTAAAATGAAAAAAAGTCTATGAAAACTTTTTCTTCGCTTAGGTCGATTACCCAACCTCCAGGCATTTTTAACGTGGTCTGAAAACTTTCATTTTTTGACTTGGCTGAATCGCGTCCACTCTATTGATCATAAAATATGAGTCAAAAGTTATGAGACATTATGTGTTGTCTGATGTTTCGGCTTACCATTAATCTTTTATGTTGAAAGTTTTTTTCAAAAACTAAGCTTCTGTGCGGTCGCATGGTTCACTTTTTATCTTATTTTTTGAAAAAGTTTTAATCATTTTGTTATTAGAAAAATTTGAAAAATATTAAGGAAAACACTGATAATAAAATATATATTAAAATATATATTAAAAATGATCCCTACTGCGCCTTTCACACCACGCGTCATAACGATGAGCAAGTGTCCAATAGAAATACTCTTTTGTTGACTTAATTCAAGAATCCCGCTATTTCATCGGTCACTTTCTCAAAGTTATGACGCGTGGTGTGAAAGGGGAGTGTGCTTTCCGTACCCAAATTGGNATGCTGCATAAGTAGGGTCAGTACCGGGATACTTATCGGCAAAACTAAAACCCTCAGTACGGATTTTTTTAACGCGATCGGTATAATATCAACAAAAATCAATAATTAATCAAACTTTATAGCGCGTTTCAAAGCCCGAAAAGTTGTTTTTTTCATACTCAAATTGTGACCACTTGGAGGCTCCAAAATTTTTTTTCATGGTCGGAATCATTCTTTTTCAGAAATTTTAACCCCATATACTCAAAAATACGTACTGAGGGGTTTTGTTTTGCAGATAAGTCTCCCGGTACTGACCCTACTTACGCGACATAAGTTTTGCCTGTCACTATGCTCCAGTGCCGTCGCTGGAACTCCTCAACCAACCTAATGACGCATATCATGACGTTGCGTTTTCACAACATATTTTGCATTCAGACCAATTTGGGTACGCTAAGCACGGCCGTGCTTTCCGTACCCAAATTGGTCTGAATAAAAAAAATGATGCAGACCAATTTGGGTACGGAAAGCACGGGCGTGCTTAGCGTACCCAAATGGGTACACTAGACNCCGACTCGTGAAAGGCGCAGTAACAATCATTTTCGATATTAACGCAAATTCAGCCTAAAATAAATGTTTTGCTACAATGAAACATAAAAGCCTTGATTTAATTTTTCTAAGAAGGGTATTTTCATCTTGGCAAGATAGCTCGGTACTGTAATCGACAATCTTTATAACATTAAGGGGGTTGTGGTTGTAGAATGCGCCTACGCGGTACAAAATACCATGCGTGGGCGACGCTTAACAGACTGGAACCAATCATTTTGCGTTATTTTCGGTGGGAGAATGAGGCGAGTGATACCACGCGTCGAAAACATGTCGAAAACGCAATATGATTGGTTGAAAATATTATTTCATCACTTTTGAAGAATTAATTATTGTTATTGACGGATACTAGAAAAAATATAAACTATTTTTTCCACTCATGCATTTTTTACACCCACAACCCCCTTAAGGGAGTGGGTGTCGCTGATTTGGGCCTCTTCCAAGGTCATTTCCCGCCAAACNTCAGCCTAAAAATGATTTTCATTTATTGGTTGATCATTAGGGTGGGACGCGATTGAAGCATTTGCTGTTTAAAGCATTTCTCGGGGGAATCTGAGGAACTGAGTAGTATTTTTTCCGCACAAAAATTTCAAATTCTTCCTTGATTGCTGAAATCTAATATTGTAATTAGAGTTCATTTGAGAAATGGATCGTACGCGCCAATAAAATTTCCGATCAAGGTTTAAAATATGGTCATATTGCATGATGCTATTTTTTAGCTCCCATTAATTATATGTCTAAACATATACGTCCTAAACATTATATGAAAAGAAATCCTGCAAAAAAATCCTGCAAAAAACTTCAAAAAAACGCAATAATTGACATTCAAAGTCATTATTTTTCGAAAAATGACGTTTTGGACACCTTGGAGGTTAAAATTGGTTTTTCACGCCCTAAAAATTACTTAATTAGTTGTTGAAATGTATTAAAGCCATATAATCAAAATCCTGCAAAAATTAATTCATAAAAGTCTCAAATTTGAAACAAAAGACACATTTTCATAAAAAAATCAATTCAATTGTTTTAAAATTTCTTTTTTTTTGCTTCTCCGCCACGGTTTATGTTTAATTCAGAAACCATCAACAATTTTGCCGAACAGCTTTATATAATTCCAGAATTTTCATCCAAAGTTATATTTTTTGATAAAAAAGTTCAATTTCAATATTCAGAAATTTTTTTTTGTCGCTCCCAGCCTTGAAAACTTAATAATTCTGACATATTAGACGTACAAATGTTGAAGGTTAATTCTGTCAATAGGAATCCTGCAAAGTCCCCCTAAAACGCAAGAATTTTCCATTCAAAGTTATTATTTCTCGAAAAACGCCGTTTGAACACTAGGAGTTAAAATGAAAAAAAGTCTATGAAAACTTTTTTCTTCGCTTAGGTCGATACCAACCTCCAGGCATTTTTAACGTGTCTGAAACTTCATTTTTTGACTTGGCTGAATCGCGTCCACTCTATTGATCATAAAATATGAGTCAAAAGTTATGAGACATTATGTGTTGTCTGATGTTTCGGCTTACCATTAATCTTTTATGTTGAAAGTTTTTTTTCAAAAAACTAAGCTTCTGTGCGGTCGCATGGTTCAACTTTTTATCTTATTTTTTGAAAAAAGTTTTTATCATTTTGTTTATTAGAAAAATTTGAAAAATATTAGGAAAACACTGATAATAATAATATATATTAAAAAAATGATCCCTACTGCGCCTTTCACACCACGCGTCATAACGATGAGCCAGTGTCCAATAGAAATACTCTTATTGTTGACTTAATTCAAGAATCCCGCTATTTCATCGGTCACTTTCTCAAAGTTATGACGCGTGGTGTGAAAGGGGAGTGTGCTTTCCGTACCCAAATTGGCCAATCGACTTTTTTGTCCTCCCTATACTTTGTTAAGGTGGGTACGGGAAAGCACGCCCGCTGCTTTCCGTACCCAAATTGGTCTGCATAATTTTTTTTTATTCAGATTTCAATTTTGTACGGAAAGCACGGCGTGCTTAGCGTCCCAAATTGGTCTGAATGAAAAAATGTTGTGATAAACGCAACGTCATGATATTGCGTCATTAGGTGGTTGAGGAATTCCACCGGACTGCACTGCAGCACAATGACAGGCAAAACTTATGCCGCATAAGTAGGGTCAGTAGCGGGATACTTCGGCAAAAACTAAACCCTCAGTACGGATTTTTTAACCGATCAGTTATAATATCAACAAAATCAATAATTAATCAAACTTTATAGCGCGTTTCAAAGCCCAAAAAGTTGGTTTCATTTACTCAAATTGTGACCACTTGGAGGCTCAAAAATTTTTTTCATGGTCTGAATCATTCTTTTTTCAGAAAATTTTAACCCCATATAACTCAAAAATACGTACTGAGGGGTTTTGTTTTGCAGATAAGTCTCCCGGTACTGACCCTACTTACGCGACATAAGTTTTGCCTGTGCATGTCCTACTATGCTCCAGTGCAGTCGCTGGAACTCCTCAACCACCTATGACGCATATCATGACGTTGCGTTTTTCCACAACATATTTTGCATTCAGACCAATTTGGGTACGCTAAGCACGGCCGTGCTTTCCGTACCCAAATTGGTCTGAATAAAAAAATGATGCAGACCAATTGGGTACGGAAAGCACGGGCGTGCTTAGCGCTACCCAAATGTACACTAGACCCGACTCGGGAAAGGCGCAGTAAACCAATCATTTTCGAATATAAACGCAAATTCAGCCTAAAATAAATGTTTTGCTACAATGAAAAATAAAAGCCTTGATTTAATTTTTCTAAGAAGGTTATTTTTATCTTGGCAAGATAGCTCGTACTGTAATCGACAATCTTTATAACATTAAGGGGTTTGTGGTGTAGAATGCGCCTACGCGGTACAAAATACCATGCGTGGGCGACGCTTAACAGACTGGAACCAATCATATTGCGTTATTTTCGGTGGGAGAATTGAGGCGAGTGATACCACGCGTCGAAAACATGTCGAAAACGCGAATATGATTGGTTGAAAAATTATTTCATCACTTTTGAAGAATAAATTATTGTTATTGACGGATACTAAAAAAAATATAAACTTATTTTTTTCCACTCATGCATTTTTCACACCAACACCCCCTTAAGGGAGTGGTGTCGCTGATTTGGGCCTCTTCCAAGGTCATTTCCCGCCAAACTAGCAAAGTGATATTCCAAAACCATTTGTGACTAACAGAACCAACCTTCGCGGTAATTTTGAATTTAACAGTAATCTCATACAATCCCACCTCCACCTACGCTTTTAAAAGCCCCCTAAAAAGACACGCAGTTTGATGCCTTACTCCTTCAATTTTCATCATTTTTTGTTATTTTTTTGTGTCAGGCTCCGGAAAAGCCTTAAATAATGCAAAAGCGCTTTTGTTTTAAAATTTTGCTTTTAGCGGACAAAACGAACGAAAAAACCAAAATATTAATTTTGAAATGGTCAGTTTGGAGGCTCAGGCAAAAGCTATTCTCCTCCCACAAGTTTGAGAGATATAGTTTCGACTTATACTGCATCTGAAGACACCAAAAAAAAGGACTTTTTAACAATTAAACCAGAGAGTTTTTTTCGAAATTTTGCTTCGTCGCGTCTCTTGGAGCCATGTCAACTTTTCATTTTTTAGCCAAATTGTTCGAAATGGTCAGTTTGGGAGGTTCACGCCAAAGTATCTCCTCACCAGTTTATAAGATACACGTTCGGCTTATACTGCAATCTGAAACCCAAGTTTGTTTAACAATAAACTAGAGGAGTTTTTTTTCGAAATTTGCTTCGGCGTTCTCTGGGGGCCATGGCAACTTTTCATTTTGAGCCTAAATTTTGACAAAATTTAGAAACAGAAAAAATGCTTCAAAATAATTTTTTCCGTAAAACAAAACACTTTTAAGGATTTTGGTGCAATTTTTAACTCGGGTAGCGTCAAAAGAAAACAAATGAGCGCACTTTCAATTTTAATCATAAATTAAATCAATAAATTTGTTTTCGGTTTTTTGGCTGTTTTGGTCGCTGAAAGCAAAATTTTAAAACAAAAGCGCTTTGCATTATTCGTTAAGGCCTCTCCGGAGCCTGACACAAAAAAAAATAATAAAAAATGATGAAAATTGAAGGAGTGGGCATCAACTGCGTGTCTTTTTAGGAGGGTTTTTAAAAGCGTAGGTGTCGGCGTAGGTGGGTTGTATCAGAATTACTGTTTAATTCAAAATTACCGCGAAGGTTGGTCCTGTTAGTTACAAATGTTTTTGGAATATCACCTTTGCTAATTTTACGGGAAATGACCTTGGAAGAGGCTCAATTTTGCGACACCCACTCCCTTAAGGGTCAGTCTATAAATTTGAAAATAACATGCAAACACTGCTGACCAAGTTTTTTAGACTTCTGGTTAGACCGGAGCCCGGTCACCGGACATTATCGTTGTTCAACTACATTTTCTCCAAAATGACCGGTAAAAATTGAAAAAGGGCTCTGCAGTGACCCGTATCTTAAAATGTTAAATTAGAGTCCAAAATAATAAAAATCTTCGACCTTGCCCAGCAAAATTCTTCAGTTTGCTGATCTCGTATATCATGTAACATGATTCATGTTCCAACTCCTTTGAATCAAGAACGATTTTGTATTGTGCAATACGAAGTTTTACAATACGTATTATACAATACAAAATAGTTTTTGGTTCAAAGGGGTTGGAACAGGATATGTGCTAGTATCGATCTCACCAAAATGAAATACCAAATGGTTGTTCGACTTTTTAACAATTGTTAAAAAGTCGAACCTTTTAATTTCAATATTTTTATTCGAAATTATTCTTGTTAATCCTCTCAGGCACAGAGCCATATAAGTAAGTTTCAAGTTTTGAAAAACACTGGAAATGACAAAAATAAATGAAACAAGTTCAAGATTCAAATTGTTCATAAAGTTAGCGATTAATTCTTGAAGGTAAATTTTTTTTTGATGAATCTTTCGAAATATATTTTATTCTACTTTTTTCTTGATTTTTCGCAAATAATTTTGAAACACCTGGTGAATAGAGAACGGAAATTGGACTTTATATCTGAGGAAATGACTTTTTAGGAAATTTACTTTAAAAATTTTATGTTCTGAGGTCTCAGACTGACTTTTTTCATTTGTTCGAAAGTAAATTATTTTCAAATCACCAATTTTGAAACACTTTAGCCTTCCGAAATAATTCACTTTTCCACAGCGAAATTGAAGTGCTGAACAATTTAATTGTCTAAATATAATTATATCTAAATTAAGGTCTATCCTTAATCTCAATGACTTGACCTCAATCAAGTCGCTAACACTTCTATTTTTCCCATAATATGAGTTCAAAGTCGAGCCAGAATGGCTCTGGGGCCTTAAAAGGTTATCAATACTTAAATGCGTGAGGAGGTTAATGAACTACTGAAGTTTCACGATAACTCTGACCTACGATTACTGACCTTTCAAAAGATAATTCGAAGCAGATTTGACTTTATTTTTTAGCCTATCAATATTTTGTGTTTTTTTAAATGATACAAAATTAATTAAGCTTTGAAACAATCTAACTGATGAATTAAGTAAGTATTGACTATTTGACTATCTAAGACAACTTGAAATAAGGAATTTCAAAACTCAAAAATGGGTATCGATGTTTTTTTAAGCTATCTTGTAGAGATTTTTTTTGGTCATTTTAAGCTCCAGGATTTTTTCGTTTATGAATAAATTTCAAATAAAAATGGGATTTTGAAGGTCAAATTTTTGAGATTTTGCAAGGGGTGCAAGAAAAAAGTTCTAGCGACCCCGTTTGAAGAGCTAGAGCGCTAATTTTGGCAAGTAAAAATTAAACGTTTTAAGAAACTATTTTAAGGATTAGGGTCGGCGATATCAAGTCTACGATAAACTTGAAATTGACCTTGAACTTTGAACCCGCTTTATTTATGAAATTCCTTATTTCAAATAATCTAAAGAAATGTTTTCAAATCAAATTTTAATCAAACGCTATTCATTTTTCCATTTATAAATTACTTACTGTCTGTTGAATTGAAGTACACATTTTTGGTCTCAATCAGGGTCGAAAAAATGTCGAATTAATTTTTTATACGGTATCTTCTATACCGTATATTCTTTACCGTACTCCCCCTCTCGTTTTAGTTTTTCGAATTAAACAGTCGACTTCTTCATAAATGCCTATCTTTTGCTATGAAAAGTGCGTAGGCGGGAATCAGAAGTACAAGTAAAATACGAATCTACCAAATTTTTTTCTATTTTTGCATTGGAACCGGTTCGTTTATGTTATCAAAATTGATACAAACTTTGCATTTTTGCGACGTAAAATGTTATAATTCACTCGTTTTTTCTTCAAATTGGTGAACTTTTTGCGCCTAAGCATTTGTCATAGCAAAAGATGGGAGAAAAAGAGGACCAAAAATTTTGTTGACAAAAAATGTATACTCCGTGAAATTAGCTTGAGTCTCACAATTGAAAACTGACAAGTCGTCAGTGACAACCTTAATTGAGGGATTGCCTTTATGCTGTTTTTATTACCAATATTTGCAGCTTTCTCATTAATTCTGGCTTGCATGTGTGATTATAAACCAAATGGCCGGGCTGAATTATTCGAGAACAAAGCTGATGATTCAAATGTACAGCTTTTTCGAGCAACAATCATAAATAATACCATAAAGAAAAACAATCTGAACGCTACAGTTATAAATGATAAAATTAAGAAACTGAATCAGAAGATGGTTTGAAAGAAATACAAGAAGTTTACATTTTTGTCGACTTTTTATAATACATTCATATTTTGCTTTAATAATTCCGTGCATATCACAACAAATATAATCCAAATTGTCAAAATTTTGGGTTCGATTGAATCTTTGTTTTCACCATTGAATTTTGTGCAAGATTTCCCAAACTGTGTGTTCTCCGAAATTTGCATATTATGAGTGAAAAACCTTATAAAAATCATTTGTTTTAGTCATTTGACGGGCCCTTAATTTCGGCTGGGGTCAATATTTTTGGTCATAAACGCGATCATTAAATTATTTTAGATACTTTCCCAAAAGTGGATCTTTTCACTCAGATAGGCCATCTATGAAACCGACGATTGAATTCGGTTAAGCTATGGTTATAAACAATACAAGAAGAGGCACCATATTGAAAATTTTTCACTAGAATATTTCTTGTGTCAATATCGTCGAAAGTGGCAATATCTTCAAATTGCATGGGAAATTTTAAGAATTGAATTCCCCAAATCTTTCTTTTCGATTTTTGTTTCATCACGTTTGGTGGAGTACTTATAGTTCGTCTTTTTTACTTGCGAAATAAAAATTACTGTTTAAGAAATTCCCGCCAGTCAAAATTGGTTACTGGGCAGATTATTTTTCAAACCCTTGATTCGGCGATAGCTTGACTTTTAAAATGAAATTCACCTAGTTGCTATTTTTTATTGGCGAGAATTTTTTTCACAGCAATTTTCATTTCGCAAGTAAAAAAACACACAATGAAATTACACGCATTTCCTGATTAACTTCATTTGAATCAATTGTTAAACTGCTTATAGAACTAAAAAACTTTTGAAATAATGACGTCATTTCGAACGCCTAGTAACGCGTCGCCTACAGTGACTAACCATTTATGGAAACCCACTTTCGCAAAAAAAATGGTAATGGGTTTTTATTAAATGGGTATGAGTTTCCATTAAATGGTAAAGGGTTTCCATTAAATGGTAATTGGTTTCCATTACATGGTAATTTTGGGCAAAATTTGAAAAGTTGTTTTCAGCCGAAAAATTTAACAAAAATTTGAAAATTTTTGAGTTTTTTTTAAATTACATGTCCAGGGATTAATTATAGGGCAACCGAAATCAACAAACTGTTAAGAAGAGTTTAAAGCAAATTAAACACCAAAAACAGAGTTTATTTTACTCAAACATGCCTTCTTTTTCAAAAATGGTTTCCATAAATGGTAATTGCTTGTTTTTCAAAAATTGTTTTCCATAAATGGTTTATCATTAATGCGTTTGCATTAAATGGTTATGGGTTTCCATTATATGGTAATGGGTTTTCATTATCGGGGGTTTCCATCAATGGTTAGTCAGTGTACTTGTTTTCATTTGGTAACGAAAATCTTTATTTTTTTTCTCATATCAGCAAAAATGTTAATATTGCCGAAACTGCTCTATATCTTCGTCTTTTTTGGCAAAAACTTTCAGCAATGTTGCCCCCTGTGATTGTTCGTTGTGCTATTGAATTTTTCATTGCTAACTTTCGTCATCAAATTGATACTTCTTGCGCTTATGCAGTTTCTATACTCATTAATATAGCAAAATATGAGAGAAAAAATTGATCAAAATTAATACTCCAAATAAAAAGTGAGAAATAGCAAAATGTCTACAATAAGGTGGGAAATACAACAAAAATTATGCCGTTTGTCGACACTTCACTTAAAAAAGCTCTTATCAAAAGCTTCAAGAAAAAATGCTAAATAAATTTTGAAAAGTTGGGGACGGCAGTCAAAAGCCAGTTTCAAAATGAACATACAATTTCAAATACGATTTTGACAGCTGTTCTTAATTTAAATTTTTTTTGTTCATTTTTCAAATCTACTTGATGAGGCGCTCGTTTTCAGCTTACTATCAAAATTTTACTAAAAATCTATTTTTTTGTTAAATTTGGCTGAAAAAACGACATTTAGAAAAAATTTAAAGATCTATCGCAATTTTTTTAAATCACAGGCTTGCACCCAAATTTTCAGCCAAATCTAACATGAAAAAAGGGCCTCGAGTAGGTCTTGTCTAAGTTGAACACCGTGGGTGTTCAACGTTCTCAGATTCATAGACGACCCCTAAAGTTGCTCGGATTTCGCTGAAATTTCGGGGATTTTTACAAATGTGGGAGAAAAATTCGATTCACGATGGAATTTATATCGAAATCGCTGATTGGTCGATTTTTTTCTCCCTTTATCATTTATGAAGGTACCTGAAAATTAGTATCATCATGAGCCCAGACTATTTAAGGAAGAACTGTAAATATATGTTCATGTGAAATTCTAAAAATTTTCATGAAAAATTTTAAGAAAACAAGGTGCTATCGGAAAATTTTTTTCAATTCTGTAGATTTATATTTTTTATCTTTCTTTATATCCGGGTTTGTGACTAACCGTTAGTCTCAAATTTTCTCATTTGTGACGAAATAAAATTTAACTCGTCAAGTACAGCAAATTTTATTTCAATTGTAATTGCAAAAGGGACGACTTCATGATATTTTGAAAAAAATTATAAAGTTGAATATGTTTATGGTGTAGAACTTAAAGAAATAAATTTCAGCCAAATCTGAGCAACTTTACGAGTCGTCTAATAATTCGAGAATGTTGAACACCGTGTGACGCATTATTATAATTAATAAGTTGAAAAAAAACAAGATTATCTAATTTAAAGACAAAAATATGAGATTTTCCTGAAGTTTCGTCTGCCTACCATATCGGCTTAGGGTTACTACTCATATACAGGGCCCATATACAGGTATTGTAGGAGGAGATAGCTTTTTAGTCTTTTTTCGGGAGGCATGGGTCATGTGTATGCCTAGGTTGTATTGTATCAGATTATAATTAGTGTTGAAATGATCTGGTAGCCGCGTCGAAATACTTTCAAAACCAGCCTTATCAGACTCCCTTAAAAGTGAAAAAAACATTCTTAAAATTCCCAAAAAAAAATTAATGTTATAATTTATACTGTGATATTGGCCTGAAAAAAATTTTTCAGGTGATGATGTTAGTAGTTGTGATTTAAGGGGGTGGTCAACACAAATCCTGACAAAAATGTGTAAGGAGCTTTTTGTCCCTAGAACGTTCAAAACTTTATATTTTCTGCATTTGAACTCAATAAGTGGTATTTTTAGAGTCTTTACTACCCTCGAAAGTACTATTCTAGAAAGTATTTTTTTTGTTGGCAGTTTGATTTTGAGTTTTTGAGCTTGGTTTCAATCGCAGAAATATCAAATCCGACTAAAATTTAATTTTGACATGTGACTACGACCTCTCTGGAGGACAACTAAGAGGCTAAATCAAAATTCTTTGAGTTAAGTATTATGGACGATTGTTAACCCTTTGCGGAAATAATAATTGAATAAAGGAATTTTCAAATTTTTACGAAATAGTTACGTTTTGAAAACCGATGATTTTAAGGCTAAAATATCCGTTTTCTAGATTTCAAGCGCTATGAATTTTTTCGAAAATTCTTTGATAGCGACTATTAATTCTGTCATTTTAAAAACTAAATCAAATTCATATATCTTTCAAACGTCATTTCCGGCAGAAGTAACTATCAGTGTGATCAACTTTGACCTTGACTCGACGCCTAACAAAAATTTTAAAATTGTCATTTGACCCCTCTCCCAAACTCCGATTGACAAAATTATATTTTTGAAAAATGCCTTTTTAGATGGCGGTTCGATCTATATTGCAAGAGCACTAACGGCATGACCTTTTTTCATTTCTAAATCGGTAAAAACAAGTTTTCGTAATTTTTGAAGTCAACGTTTGACTTATAGCTTATAGATCATAGGTAGGGTCATACCCAGGAGTTAAATCGATTTTTAAACCAACAATTATATTGGGATATAAAAATGGGTGACTCATACAAAATTTTGAGGTAAATTTATAAAAAAATTTGTTTCGGAAAATTTTGCCTGTCCAAAATGGCCTTTTTATTTTAAATTGCGGTTTAAGTACGCCCAGGCCCGCCCCCCATTCTTGCCCAAACGTAAAACTTGCCCATAATAAAGCCCATAAAATTTGACATAGGTTACGATAACAAAATTAAAGGCAAAAAATGACCCATCAATATTAATTTGCAATTTCAGTTTTTCCGACTACGCATTTTCATGGAAATTCCTGCAGAATGACCCGAAAAAATTTCTGAAAATTTATAAGGTTTTTTAACGCGATCCTTATAATTACCAGAGAAAATAAATGATAAATATACCTCAAAAATGGCTAACAAACCCAAAAAAGTGTTTTTTAATACTCAAATTGTGACCACTAGGTGTCCTTAAAATTTGCTTCGTGGTCAGAATCTTTTTATTGAGACCGTTTAAGGGTATCCCTGCTCCTACATTTTCTGCAGTTATTATGTCATAAAAATGCACCAAATCAAGAGTGTATGTATGAAAAAACAATTTTACACATGTTTTCCGCAAGATGAAGGCTAGTTCTACAAACCGGCTAATCTGACTTATATCTTTGAAGCTCTGTTTGGCTAATACTTTATCGAGCATATGCCTAATTAGGGGCAGGGATACCCTAAACCAAAAAAATTTGAAGTATCCCTGCTGACGGGTTTAGTTTTCAAGATAGCTCTCCTGGGTATGACCCTAACTATAGGCTAAAGTAACCTTACTAAAAACATTTGTTTTTGAACTCGTGAGGTATCATTTAGTAATTCTGGAACATAAAAAATAAGCGCAAAGCAATTTGAAAATCGCATTTCCCATCCTTGTCTACAAACATATTTTTTCCGCTTATAAGAATAATTGGAATCCATAAAATGCGACAAATAATATTTCTCATCAGTCAGTCTGTTTTTTTGGCAGCTCAGACTTTTGTCGGAAAGTAAGGTTATCAGACTTTCAGCACCTAAATTGTTTCGTGCAATCTAACACTAAATTGCAGATAATTGCAGGAAATGGTCTCACCGCGGTCTGAGAGCATGTTTTCTTCTCAAAAATGTCATCTACAATGATTTTCATGTTATTTTTTTGTCAAAACGGCTTATACAGTCACTACTAAAATATCCCAACTTACCCACTGCTGACAACTTAGATCATTAGAGCCGTTCTGATAAAGCTGCGTATTCGTCTATGTATCCCAATAGACTTAAACTTTGAAATAATACTTAAGTTTTATTAAATTGAATCTTTTCGTCACAAAACATGTTTTCACCAGAGGTCGGCACAATTGGATCGGATCGGAATCGAAAAATTTTGAGCCAACCGATCTGATCCAAATCCGATCCAAAAACAATTTTAGGCGACCGATCCGATCCAAAAAAAAATGGAGGCGACTGATCCGATCCAGATCCGATCCAAAAAAAAATTAAGGCGACCGATCCGATCCAGATCCGATCCAAAAATTTTTTTCAGATGTGCCGACCTCTGGTTTTCAACAACTTAAGGGGTTATATCTGGCAGATTTGACATATACACGTTGATATATTCCGAAAAACTTAAGCTTATGAAAAAAACCGAAAATGCTTATTTTGTAGATCTATCCTTAATCTTGCGAAAAAGTACATCACAAATTATTTTTTGACCATTACACCATAGTTACAGTATCGTACAAGGTGACATTTTTCAAAACTTCAAAATCTATCTCTCTCCAGACGTATATCAAATTGAGCTCAAATTTCTCAGCTCACGTAACGTAGTATATAAATTTAAATGGAAAGCTTTTTTTGATCCGGCGGACTAAACAATTCTAGAACGCCAAATAACCGACGATTTTTAACAATTTCAGACTTCAAAATCTATCTCCTCCGTGGATATGTTTGCAACATGGCTCAAATTTTCATAAAGTATTCCTCAGAAAATATGCACAGAGATAAAGGAGAGTTTTTTTTTAATTTCGAGGCTACAACTCGAAATATGATTTTTTAGGTCATTTTCCCAAAAATTTCCGAAAAAAAAGTTGCTTTCGATTTTTTCGGAAAGTAGGCTCAAAAAGCAGCCAGTGAAACACTGATGAGAAAGTTGGCTTACGTCGTCAAGTCGATATTTTGAAGTTTTAGCGTCAAATTTGAGCAAACGTTATTTTTTAACTTTATCTTTTTTTAAAAATCCTTGGAAAAAAAATCGAAAAAATTGCGAAAATTATCGAACAAAAAATTTTGATGATTTGGGTTCTTAGTACACTTAATTATCACCCCGTATCAATTTGGAGCATTTTTAATGTCTCTAAGGCCTTTATTTATCAGACAGATATACCTCCTTAAAATCTGAAAAACCATATTTGTTGTATTTCCATTGTGCTTGAAACTTCATCGAGATTAGTATTGTCCAAGTGGTTTTCAAAGTTAGAGGATTGATCAGCTTTAAGTAAGTTCGAGTTTACAGAAGTACTTAAACAAACCCTTTGATGACAACTCATCTTCAATCACTGAAAGTAACCGCTTATTTTACCTACTTAAAATCGAGAACATGCTGAAAACGTACTTAAAGATTTCCAGCTTATTCGGCTTTTATTATTTTTGGACCGTCAAATCCACATTTTTACCCATGGATAAGTCAGGATTGATTATCAATCAAGTCCCTTACTTTTTTGGTGATTGTTTATTAGCCATTGTCATCAAGGGGTTGTATCTGGCAAATTAGTTTGGTGATGTTAAAAATGATGACATTGATGCAAAAAAAAAATTGTCAAATCCTGATCCCGGTACTAAAAAGATATTATTAAAAACGTCAAACACTAATTGCTTGAAAATGAACGCAATTTAGTTGATTGTGAAATCGATTCGTAAATACAATTAAAATAAATATAACTTTAATCGCAAAAAAATCGAAAAAAAACAATACACATCAGGCTTCCAAAAGGGAACGTTCCCCACGTTTTGTCTTTCCCTCTTCCCTTCTCTTCATACTCACACGAGTTTCAAGTCTCAGAATATTTAACAGTGACAATCCTCACTTGATATTTAACATTAAAAATTCGATTTTTTTAACCTTGGTTTAAAATTCCTTACCCTTAATTATTTCCAACCCCCTCCTTCCCCTCGAGAATCCTTCCCTTTTCATTTCTTAATTTTTGTTCCCTTCCCTTTCCGAGAAAGGGGGAAAGTTCATTTCCCCTTATCTACCCTTTCCTTTCGGAAGCATGAATCATGCTGCATGATACACATCGGTTTAAAAACTTAATGATGTTAGGAAAATCTGTCGAAAATTTGAAAAAAATAAAACTTTTGGGCATTTTTCCAACATAATTCACCGGTTGTTCCAACTTGTCATGAAACAATTATGTACAAAATTGAATCTAGACTACCATTATCGTCATTTTTGAAATATTTAAAACTCTTTCTAGCCTATACAACCTCCTTAACATAACCAACAAATGCGCCTTTTATTCATTTTTCGACCTTCGAATCCACATTTTCACCTCTAGATAATTCAGGATTGGTCAAGTCACTTAAACTTTTGGTTTTTGATTATTACGCATTGTCATCACATGTGATAAATTGGTCTATAATGTTAAACTTTCTTCAAATCCACTCAAGTTATTATTTATGCGGTATCATTTCGTCAGCTTCTATTTCGCATTCAATAAAACATTTCAGCATGAACTTGAAAAGGACTAACCAGGTGGGCGGACAGAACTTTTTGGATTTTTTGATTAAAAGATTTATTTGGGAATTAGCAAGTGTACAAAATTCTCGTTAATTGGCATATCATAAAAATTTGATCAACATAAGTAGCTATATTTTAAACATAATTTCACTGGAAACTTTTTTCTGTTGAAAATGTTTTTGGTTTAAAGGCATAAAAAAACTTGTTTCTAATTTTTTTTTGTTTCCAATTTTTTTTGTTAAATAATCGATTTCGTTTTTTTAATAGATAAGTAGGGGTAACCTTGTTAATCCTGATTTCATACGTTTTGAAATGTATGTTCTAGGCAAAACTCGAATGGCCAATTTAAAATGCGTCCCAAAGGTATTCAAAATAGATTCACAGATTTATCAAATATGAGATTGGCATGATTTAATTTTAGTTCTTCGCCAACAGAAAAGTTCTTGTGGCACTCAGAAGTGTCTCAATTCTAATAATAACCGTTCCGAATACGTGTTGACTACTTTCAATGTTTCGAGCTCGAATATAGATCAACAATCTTTTTTGGAAATTTTTGATATTAATTTGTTTTCTGTTAAAAAATCCTCAAATCAGCATGTTTCTTTACATCACATCATTGAACTCAGCTGAACAAGGTGGCCGAACAGAACTATTTTTTTTCGATAAATAGATTTATTTGAGAATTAGCAAGTGAACGATATTTTCATTTTTGGCATACGATTAAATTCGACCAATTATATTTTTGATATGCAAGCAAAATTATTACCATGAAGCACTAAGCTCCCATAATAATCTGTTCTCTAAGTTTTCACTGGATATTTTATTTTTTGTGGCAAATGAATAGTGCTAAAATTAACTCATTAAAATTAAAAAAAGGATTACGGATATATAATTGTAAAGCTAAGTTTATTGAACTTTATTAAGATCAACATATTTTTGAGATGACTCAGTAACTGAGTCTCAGTTAACTGTTAAATAGACAAGACACAATTGCCAACAAAAATTTACAAAACATGTTTTTAAAAATAATTAACCCCCACGGTCTGAATTCAGTTTGAAAAAACCAGTATTTAACAAATTTTGGGTTTTATTTTTCCCACATCAAGTGCCAATATCGAGGATGACAACCTCAAACTTCAGAAGGGCCTGTATGGATAAATGAAGAAACTGAAATTTGAAAATTAGATTTTTGAAAATATAGAAACAGCAAGATTAGAAAAACAATAGTGGTGGCGCGCGACCAAAGAGCTGAATGTAAAGGAGAGCAATTTTAGTCGCATAAATTTCGGTCACTGGAAATATAATTCCAAAATATAGTTTTCTTGAAATTTTGCATGATGACAAAATTTTATTTTTCATCATTGATAAGTCATTATTTTCCCCTCAAACAGGAATTTTTGATCTTAAAGAATTTTTCATTAAATTAAAACAATATAATATGTTTTGATGGTACTTGTGGGTAATGATAAACTGTTTTATTGTATCGCAAATAACCGGTGAAAAACCGAGAATTACCGGTTCAACGGAAGTGCAAAGCAATATCAAAAAAAAATGCAGAAGCTTTTTCAGTTTAAGTTGAATGCGAATAACCTTGCTTATACGTGAATATATAAGTTACAGTGAAAATTAATTTTAGATCCATGAATACTTTGCCTGCAACTCAGTTCACGTATTCATTTTTTTGAAAGTCCAAATTTATAATTAAAGCAATAGCTGGATAGTGATGATTTGTTCATTTGAAAAATATTGTCACTCAAAATTAGGCTATTTCAGACCATTCTTTATGGCTGAGGGCTCTTGTCTGAAACATCGTGATTACTCTAATAATGTGAAGTGCTAGAATATCCTATATAGACTTATAGTTCCATAAACGATGAGTTGGGTGTTCGGTTTTTGAGAGGGAGCTACGTGTAAGCGACGTGTGAGCGAAAGAGAGTAGAGCGAAGGAGAGAGGGGAATATGTTGGCATCTCTCTCAAAGGACCCACATTCCCTCTACCATCTCAGAAAATCAATATCAGGGAATTATTACACTGAGATTGAACACTCATTTATCCATTAGGTTCACAAACTCATAAACAATTATTTTAAGGGATTATTACTTTAAAATTGAACACTCATTCATCTATTAAGTTCACAAACTGATAACAAAATTATTTTAAGAGATAAGTTACTCTTAAATTCAACACGAATGTATCCATTAAGTTCACATACTGATAAAAAATTATTTTGAGGGATTATTACTAAAATTTTGCACCAATTTATCTATTAAGCTCACAAACTGATCACAAATTTATTTTAAGGGATTATGAGTTATAACACTAAAATTGAACACTAATTTATCTATTAAGTTTACAAACTGATCACAAATTNGCGGCCGCCAAAATGTAACGCAATTTCATTGACTGATTCGTTGGTTCAGATTTTTGATCAGCTTGAAAAATCTTGTGTTGTGTGTATATTTCAAATAGTCAACATTTTTCAGCCAAGAGCATTTAATTTTTATAAATCAATGAATATTCCATATCCTTTTCTCAACAAAACTCTATCTCAAAAACGTTTAAAATCTCTTAAGCGTGTATTTGAATCCCACTGATGTTGTCTAAGTGATTGTCTTAGTGATTGATTAAGTGATTTCAACTGATAAAATTTAGCGGTCCCAATATCAAGCATTATTGCCTATAATTATACTCGAGACAATCAGTAAGACAACATTAGTGGGATTCGAACACGCGCTATTGAGATAGTAAACCTTTTTGAGATGGAGTTCCGTTGGGAAATGGATATAACGTCGACTGAAATTTTGGAATCTCCCAAATTCTCGACTCTATGAGGCCCATAAGAAAATATCTGCCTCCGAAAATAAATATGTTCGCAGCATACAGTATGACAATCTTTATGTGGTCAGTACTGCGTTGATTTCAAATGTGATAAGAAAGGTGCATGGTTAGGGTGGTCATCACTCAATAAACTTGTATTTTAACCCTACTGATAACATAGTACCGCTGCAATCCAAAGCTTAATATGAGTGAAAATTTTTCTTGACGACATAATTGTATCAACAGGAGATTACCAATTTATAAACAGAAGATGTCTGCGGTTTGCTTTATAAGAGAACTAGTGCACTTAAATTTAAAATAAGAATTATTTCTAAGCATAAAATTAAAAAAAAATTTAAATACTTTTAAGTACATACAACGCGTTGCAACGCCAATGTAAACAACTCTCAAACTAGTTCGAGAGAGCAAAAATTTCAAAAAAAATATGACAGAATAAATTTTCACAAAATCCCCAGGACCGAAAGTTTTTCAAGCAGAATGCCAGAATTCGATTTAAGGGTATCCCGGTCCCTAAATTGACATATTCTCGATAAAATATTAGCCAAACAGAGCTTCAAGGATATTATTCAGATTAGCCAGTTTGTAGAACTAGCCTTCATCTTGCGTAAAACATGTGTCAAAACTTTTTTGCATGACCACACTCCTTCACACATGAACGGCACAAGAGCCACCTTAGCCAAAACGCAAAATCTATCTCCTCCCAGGTTTTATTTTGAAATAAACCCAAATTTGAATATAACTTGTATAATTAGTATTTGAAACTTCTGAGGAGCGCTTTTGTCGATAAATGCTATATTCATTCTAGAATATGTAAAAAACCGGTCCAAAATACCGGTTTTTGGACTTTTTTCATCGGAAAATCTATCTCCTCCTAGGTTAAATTTCAAAATTCACTCAAATTTTTGTAAACGGTAGCTCGAAACAAATAGAAACTTCTGAGGAGCCGTTTTTTTTNCATAAGAAAATATCTGCCTCCGAAAATAAATATGTTCGCAGCATACAGTATGACAATCTTTATGTGGTCAGTACTGCGTTGATTTAAAATGTAATAAGAAAGGTGCATGGTAAGGGTGGTCATCACTCAATAAACTCCTATTTTAACCCTACTGATAACATAGTACCGCTGCAATCCAAAGCTTTAATATGAGTGAAAAATTTTCTTGACGACATAATTGTATCAACAGGAGATTACCAATTTATAAACAGAAGATGTCTGCGGTTTGCTTTATAAGAGAACTAGTGCACTTAAATTTAAAATAAAAAAATTATTTCTAAGCATAAAATTAAAAAAAAATTTAAATACTTTAAGTACAACACTTTAAGTACATACAACGCATTGCAACGCCAATGTAAACAACTCTCAAACTAGTTCGAGAGAGCAAAATTTTCAAAAAAAATATGACAGAATAAATTTTCACAAAATCTTCAGGACCGAAAGTTTTTCAAGCAGAATGCCAGAATTCGATTTAATTTTTTGTTAATAATTTCTTCATTTTAATAAGCTTAACTTTGGTGAAACACAATATCGAAATTCTTGGAATCGCAATAAACTTCTTTTTCGCCTGACGGATAATTTGGCTCACTGGTGGTAGATTAAAAAACCACCGTATTGGAATCATTTTGTTAATAACAGAATTTATAAATTTGTAATTATTATGGTGAATTAGTAAAATGGTAGGAAGAAATTACATTTTTATCAACCTCATTAAGCGACTTAATCAGATTGACCCCAACCTTCCACTTTTTTGTTATGATGCTACTTGTCACTTACTCGGTAGACTTCGAATGANTGAATTTTTGAAGGTCACGTGGAAAAATTTCCGAAAAAAAATGTGCTTCGATTTTTTCAAAAATAGGCCCAAAAGAAAGCTGAGGAAACACTGAAGAGAAAGTTGGCTTACTTCAACCCGATATTTTGAAGTTTTAGTGGTCAAATTGACACAAACGTTATTTTTGAACATAATTTTGAGAAAAATACTTAGAAAAAAATCGAAAAAACGCAAAATTTTCGAAAAAATTTTTGTTGTCATTTGGGTTGTTTTATGCGTTCAAAACATAAACAATTGATTTGGTGCATTTTTATGACATAATAACTGCATAAAATGTAGGAGCCGGGATACCCTTAATTTTCTGTTAATAATTTCTTCATTTTAATAAGCTTAACTATGGTGAAACACAATATCGAAATTCTTGGAATCGCAATAAACTTTTTTTTCGCCTGACGGATAATTTGACTCACTGGTGGTACATTAAAAAACCACCGTATTGGAATCATTTTGTTAATAACAGAATTTATAAATTTGTAATTATTATGGTGAATTAGTAAAATGGTAGGAAGAAATTACATTTTTATCAACCTCATTAAGCGACTTAATCAGATTGACCCCAACCTTCCACTTTTTTGTTATGATGCTACTTGTCACTTACTCGGTAGACTTCGAATGAATATTAACTGGGACCAAGCTTAAGACCATGCTTGAAACTAAAAAGTTTGAAATTTTAACCAATTACAGTGCGCCACTTGGGAACAAAAATGCACCTGGAAGCAGGTTCTTCATGGTTCCAAGTGCATAATCGTTCCAAATGAAGCCTTCTCACGCCGTAATGCTTCCAAGCAAAAAATTGTCAATAATCCATAAATATCAAAATCTACCATATTATTGGAAAAATTAGGTTATTTGAGTGCGTTAAACAAAATATTTTCTCGTAGATTAAACACTATGTAACCATAAATTTGAAGGCTACTTAGCTCATAAACATAATAAATAATATTTTTATAGGTTCCTCAATTTAATCTTATATGATCTATTTGGAGCTAAGTCAGAGTATTTATCTATTTTCAATTTCGAAATCAGTGACGTTTATTCGTGATCCAAAATTAATATATGGTTCCGCAGTATTATTTTTGTCAATATAAAGTTGTACACGTGACCTTAGGTTGGCAACATTAACTGAGTCGCATTTGAAATAATTACCGAGAGTGGAAGTATCTTTCACGTACCCAGTCCTACATTTTATCGCTTAAAACACTCCACTTCCAAATTCTTAAATTTTCATTCTATAAAGATATTGAATATGGGTAAACAGTATGTGGTTTTTACTTGCGAAATGAAAATTGTCATGACAGTAATCACGATCAGTAAAATATGGTAACTTGGTGGATTTAATTCTCAAACCCTTGATATCGGCTATAGCTTGGGTTTCGAAATTAAATCCGGCTAGTAACCATTTTTAATTGGCCATCATAACTTAATGACAATTTTCATTTCGCAACTAAAAATAACACAGACTGTAAGATAATACAGCTAATAAACTCTTTATTTATGAGGAAAATATTGCAGGCAAATAAAAGTCGAGATCTTTTCACTTCAGTTACAAGTAATTAAACTCTTGGTTCATGATTTGAGGATACCTGGAAGGTACCACTTACAAAATCAAAACCTATTACAAAATGTAATAAACTTAAGAAAAGTGAGAAAATTAACTTTTGTATATGCCCTCAAATGATCTTATTTTTAAACCTTGATATATCTTGTTGGTGATCGAAATTTAATTAGCCATTAAAGTATTGGTTTTCACCAACAGAGCCATTTTTGAACTTTCTTGTAGCGTTTAAATCTCAAGCTGGTAAATGTTCATTAATAGTGTAACTTGAAAAAAATTCTTATGATATATTTTTTGACCAAATTGGGTCTGAAACCTAAGCTCCCACTTGTTACTTTGATGACCATTCTAAAAACTATCATCTCCTTAAATTTTCGACTTTATAACGTGTTAGGCAACATATCAGATATATACCAAAAAATCTCATGAAATTAGAATTTTTTATTCTGGAAAAATAAAATGAAAGACGAAGTCATCATATGGAGGCACACTGAAAATCTTTCTCCGCTAACACATTTTTTCATGAGTTGGACAGTAGATTTTTCCATGAAAGCGTATTTTTGCTGTCATAACGACCTCTGAATAAATTTTAAATTTTGACGTCTCTTGATATGTTAAAAAACCATTAACGTCAAGGTTGCAGAATTCAAAAACCGAAGATAGTTTTATTTATTGGATTTCTGCTAAAGACAGATATAATAATTTGCAGAAATAGTGAGATTTAATTTCGATAAAAGTACGTATCCGACGGTATTTCGACTTTCTTTAGATGTCCGAAGAAATTAAATTGGCATGGAACTTGTGCCGCTGTGTTTCGAAACACAGATACAATTAATGTTTTTTAAGTACTCCTTATTATTTTATTTTTTAAGACTTGGCAATAACTTATTTCTCCGCAAATGAAGTATTCTCATGCAATATTTGTCGGCAAGACATAAAATATTTCAACTTTGTGAACTCCACAGTGAAAATTTCACTGAAACTAATCAGCTGAAATTTGAACAGTCAGATAAAAAGCCTTTGCTTAAACTCTGGAAACTCTAGATCAGCTAAGATAGGTTTAAATTCTCTCAATTTGAACATTTAGAATGATTAATTTCTGTGTTGAATGAATTTAAAAATTAACAGCTTAGAACAATTGCTAATGAGCCAATCTATGAAAACTTTATAAACAATTTACTTTTCCCATAAGAAAAATAAGAATTTCTATTTCAAAATTCTTTCTCATTTTTTCTAGATATTAAACGAGTCTGACTTTCACAGGTAAAAATTTATTCAACCTGCTTTAGTTAATTTTTGTACTTTTTGCGTCGAAAATGGAGCGGCTGTTTATTGATTTTAATTTAACACGAATTCATTCAAGTGTATTCAAGTCTAAGGTGTCAACCCGTTCCTTTCCAGAGCAAGTCTACTGGAAGAATTCATTCGTAAAATATATTTTCAAAAATGACGGAAGAAATAAAGCCGAAGGCTCTTTTTGGACTTTTTAGTTATTTTGTGCAAATTGATAAAGATGGATCTGGGTATCTAGAACTTGACGAAATCCAAGGTAATTTTTTTTTAGTTTATTCACAATACTACCAAGGGGGTATTATGCCTGGGCATATTTTGCAGTCAGTTTTTTGTAGGCGAGTCAGCTAATCAGCAGCATTTTTGAGCCAGAAAGATAGTCTTTTCTCATCTAGTCAAATAATTCCCAAGAAAAGGGTTGTACAATCCTTATGAGAGAAATTAAGGGTTCCTCGATTGTTTTTGATTTCACTGAAGCAGTACTACTGATCCAAAAATTAGGAAGAAATATTATTGAAATAAAACAAATTTTTCATTCGAATAAGTAGGCATTTTTATTGATTTATTGTAAAATTCGTATATTTTGTAGGTTTGAAAGATATGTTAGCAAAATAAAATCCAAATACAATAAAACTACACGAAATTTTTTTTTGTCTTTATTTTGTTATTTTGCATTGAAACTGAGTGGCTACCGATTTAACATATTTTCAATTGTTCACAATTTTTTCAAAATGGATAGATTTTTATCACCTACGCATTTCTGATACCAAAAGTTAGGATTTTAAAATTTCACAAAATATGTTAACAGTTAAGGTTCTTTTACAATTAATCTTACAGATCAAAAAATTTGCAAATAATACTGAAAAATTTATAAGACACTTTGACTGGTCAAATATAAACGAATGTGGATCCAGAATTGGACATTGTCGATGTCACATTGATATATTTGTTTCGTTAAGTTTCGGTTGCTATTAGTACTTTAGCTTAGTTTGAGATTTACGCTTTCTGAGAATGGCTTTGATCTCTATAAGGCTTATATTCAGGTAGCGGGTGGCCCTGGGAAACTTATTCAGCTTTGAGAAGAAACACAACTTTTCGATAAATAATTTCGAATATATTATTCTTGAAATTTTGAAACTCTTCAAAGTTGCATTGTCTGGTCTCATTTTTGCGGTTTCTTTAACGGATATCATGTAGACAGAAAGTGCGTTTAAAATTCGGAGCGATATCAGTGTGATGTAGAATAGGGATATTAAGCGATGGCTGAGTGTAGAGACCACCTTCGGCAAATCCGGGATGGTTATTTCCTAGTATAGAACATTCCAACTATTTTTGAACACTCCCGCTGGACAGTATATGCTTTCACGCAAACCCCGAAGTAAGCTGTAGAAAATAATTGCGACTTTCAATATTTTTTGACAGAAATATAACTTCTTGATTGACGAAAGAATTTTTTTTCTCAAAACGGGAATTTTGTAAAACCAGTATTTATTTTCATGCGGAAATTTTCAATGCAGATAAATTAAACTTTAGAAGGTTTTGTTGACTTATTAAAAAAGAATAAAAAATTACTTTTTCGAATTAAAGATAAAAACTTATTAGATAAACAGTTTTATGGTCATCTTTTGCTGGGAAGTATTCAGGTATCATGAAAGAACAAATTATCAACCTGTTTTACTTCATTTTCGATTGGCCAAGAGAATTATGATTTTTTTTAATGGAGCATTTAGGTACAAATAATTTTAAGAAAACCAATTTAGTCGTGTAACGTGAGATGCCTAGAATTATATTGTTCAGCACCCGCCTCAAAAGCGAGCAGCAAAAAATATGATCGGATTAGAGAAAAACCGACTTGATCGGACCCACTCGGTTTTTCTCCGAGCAGATATTTTAGCTCGGATGCCCATTCCTGCACCATCCCCTTAATATATTTTATTAGATTTGGCCACACAAATTTTTGGAGACATTAACGAAGATTCCCAAAAATATGTTGAAATTGTGTTTCAAAAATATGATGACGATCGTTCCGGAGAATTAAGTTATGAAGCGAAGCGTTGAGAATTATAAATGATGAAAATAAATTGATGATTTTAAGTTATATCCCTTTATAACTTTTTGGTTAGAATGCGTATCCACTCCTCCTTTTAACGTGTAATTTTAACGTTGTGGCTACGCATTCTTATCAAAAAGTGATAAAGGGATAAATGAGTTTTGCCTTTTTTCGAGACTTTTTTCTTTGTATATTTTTTCGATATTCATTTTTGTTTAGTGGTCAAAAATCTTTGTGCAGTAGAATTTCTTTCAAATTGAAATCTTCTCATCAATAAATGATGATAATGAGGCAAGCTTTTTTTCAAGCCTAAACCCTGACAGGAATTTGTGATAACAAAAATATTTTTTCACAAAAAAAATGGAATTTTGAACTACATGTTGTTAAAATTTACAAGCATTACGAAAATTTCTATATCCCTTTAAGATTCTATATATCCCTTAATTTGATTAAATCGAGATTAATTTGAACAATAAAATTATATCAAAATACACGCAGTAAAATTAAGCACATTTATGTAGGAAATAAACCCTGAATGGTGCATTTAAGCCAAAAATCTATTTTCAGACAAGCTACATGTAGATAAATCGGCGATCATATCGCATAGTTAAATTTATCTATTTTTTCTTAAATAAATGAAATTTTTTACATGCCTTTTTTCCATGGTCGATTTTTCATTGGCTCCAAATTTCAAGACAATTTTGTTTCTCATTTTTAAAGCAACAAAATAATATTTTATGTATTTTTTCAAATAACGAATTGTCAGAAAAAACATTCACCTCTCCCAAATAATCCCGGGGAAAACTCTCAATAAAAATAAGCTTATGGAAAATTCTACTACAAAACAATTGAGTCGAAACGAAGACCAAGTCTGTGTCAGACCTCGGCCCACTCAGAGCTGATTAATCGAGTGTAGTGATTTCCTCTATCCGCACGCAAAACTTTTATATATATATATACGAGATGTATGAGAATGGCGAAGTAATATAATTGTTTTTTGCATGCGCAGCATGATTTTGTGATGGGAATAGACATGGCCAGGCAGAGATAACAGTTCGAATCTCAGCTTAGTTAGAAGACTCAAATATCTAGACAATGCGTTGCGTTATAAGTCGCAGTCTCTTCAACACATCTTTTCATTTAATCTTATCTTCTACTCAGACAAACTAATCAACTATCCAAAAATAATTATATATCTTCAGTAAACAAAAATACGCCTTAATTCAATCGAAAAAAGTCAAAACGTTCTATTTATTACAATCAACTAACAGACAAAGACCAAATCTAATTTATAATTAATTAAATAACAATATTTTCAACGATAAATAAAGAGGCAAGAAACTTCATTCGAGAAATTTATACATTTTTTGAAAATGATGGAAATTTATCGGACGAAGACAAAGCAAATCTGCTGAGAGCAATCAACGAAGAAGACGAATTAGACGCCGTAAATTACCTTTTATAACTTAAAAATATGAATCACAAAATTCATTGGCTTTAAATCTTAAAAAAATTCTATAAAATTTCTACCAAAATCAGCTTTTATAAATTTCCAGTCAGTAAATTTTGAAACCTATTTAACTTTTTTAGCCATCAATATTCTAGGTCAATAAAGCAGCTGTAGCAATTACAGATATTCCGGTACTTAGCTAAACGAACGGTTGAATTTCACATTTTTTGTTCTGCATGAGATTCTCATCAAAATTAAAGCATTTGAAATGAGATTTTGTGCATACTTTAGATCGCAAAGTTAATATACGCCCGCTTTATGATTGGTATGAATCATTAAGCGACTAATTAAGCTTTGGCGGTAAGAACTCCGAGAAAAAAAATAATAAGGGAGAACTTTTTCGAATAGAGATATTTTTTGTGATCGGGACACCAGGACTCTTGATCCGAAAGGCATTTGATCGATTTGATTAAATCTGTTCCCGCGCGAATATTTTTGTGCGCTTTATACTGCCATGGCACGCTCTATTAAATCTTCGAATATAATATAATGATGTTTCGCTTTTTTATGAGTTTCGCTTTTTTTCGAGACTTTTTTTCTTTGTATATTTTATCGATATTCAATTTTGTTTAGTGGCGAAAAATCGTTGTGTAGTAGAATTTCTTTTAAATTGAAATCTTATAATCAAAAAATGGTGATAACTGGGTAAGCTTTTTTTCAAGCCTAGAGTCTAAGGCCTAGACCAGGCCTGGCCACAGCTGGCTTGATTCTTTAGCTTGGCTTGACTTTGGCTTGGCTTGATCAAGCCAAGCTAAAGTCTACAAAATTAATTTTTCAAGCATGCTTGACTTTTAGTTTGGCTTGGCTTGATTTCAAAACTTGGCTTGCTTGATTTTTGGCTTGGCTTGATTTTTGGCTTGGCTTGACTTTTGGCTTGGCTTGATTTTTTGCTTGGCTTGACCAGAATTTTCTGGTCAAGCTTGATTTTTTTGGCTTGGCTTGACATTCTTTAGCTTGGATTGACTTTTATATCAAAATTTTTGTTTGGTAAAAAATTCAAAAATAATTATTTGAGATTTTCTAGATATTCTGGAAACATCATGAGACTTTATACTGAACTTAATACAACTGTATAAAAAACGCGTTGACTGTCCCTCTTTCATACGAGATTAAGGATGTGGGTGACGATAATTGGGCTCTTTTTTAAACATTTCCATGTGAAGTTTCGAGAAACCGGGCTGCAGAAATAATTAATTTTTTCTTCAATTAAGTAGAATAACTCTTCACTGAAGACAGGAAGTTGCCTCATTCATTCTTCATCATTTTTCTTGTCACTTTCAATTCGATTTCCTTGTGTAAATGCGTATCCCGGAACACAGTTTTTTTCAA
This sequence comes from Oikopleura vanhoeffeni, assembly GCA_004367855.1. Taxonomy (NCBI): domain Eukaryota; kingdom Metazoa; phylum Chordata; class Appendicularia; order Copelata; family Oikopleuridae; genus Oikopleura; species Oikopleura vanhoeffeni. The sequence continues at coordinate 248,064 of SCLH01000008.1, forward strand.
AATTTTGCCCCTAGTGGTCAAAACAGCTTATTTGGGAACTTCCCGCAAAAGACTTCTCCTTGAAATAATATAGAATTTTTTAAATTTGTGCATCAAATTCACCGCAGAGCCTGGTTTGTGGCCATACAGAAAAGAGTTGTGAATTTCTAGTTTTTGTTGAAATGCTGGACTATAAATTTTCTGAAACCAACTTTATTTGAAAAAAATTCAAAATCAAAAAATTCCTGCGAGTTAAAAAACTCAGTGAAAATTTTACAAAAAAGGCAACCAAAAAAGTAATCTGATATTTTTTAAAAAATTTGAAATCTAATTTTTTGAAAAATTTTTCTTAAAACCCAGTTATTTGAAAAAAATTCAAAATTCAGAAAAATCCCGGAAGTTAAATAACTTAAAATTTTCTTCAAAAAAGTCAATCAAGAAAGTTATCTGATAAATCCCAATTATCGTCACCCACACCTTTAGGGAGTGGCATTAACCCGGCAGATTGAAGTCAATATAACTCACGAAAGTAATTAGTTAGCTAACCAAATATTATATGATCCAGCTAATTAAAATAATTTTTATCTATTTTCAGAAAAGATTTGAGCTCAAGTTTTCATCTTTGAAGTCGGAAAATTTGAAAAAAAAATCAAAGCATTATAAAAATTTTCCGCAGTTTTTGTCCAATATTTTTTCTGTTTTGATAACTTTTTCTTCAAACCATTTCCTTGAAAATCAAACTAAAATCTTTCAATATTTTTATTCAAAATTACAAAAAATTTCTGATTTAAAAACTTTGTTAGGAATTTTAAAAAATCTAAAAATTTTTTTCAAATTGTACAATTAAATATAATTTTTAACATTTTCTTCAAATTCGATAATGTTTCTTCAAAGTTAAAACCCGGTTTAAATTAAAAATCATTTCATAATTGCACGATTTTCTTTTGAATTTTACGAAAAATTTAATATTTTATTTAAAAATTCGACAAAAATTTGAAAAATTTCTATATTATTTCTTAATTTGAAAGTTTGAAATCTGGAAAATTTCTTCAAATTTGACAAATTTCTTAAAAATTGACGAATTTCATAAAAACTTGACAACTTTCCTGTTAACTTCACAAATTTCATCAAAATTTTAAAAAGGCCCTAGACTCTGAGAGGAATTTGATAACAAAATTTTTTTTTCACAAAATAAGTGTATGAAAGTAATATGTCACTAAATTTTTTATGCTTGTTATCGTTAGTTAAGCTGATATTAGATTCATACTATTTTCCAAGCCTTTTAAAATCAGTTTCATCTTTTTCGGATACTTTTTAGTCGGATTTTGAAACTTTGAATTAGTTTAAATTTACAATCATTCCGAAAATGATGGGAATTTTCGTCAAAAAAATGTTTTCCGATTAAAACTACTAACTTTCGCCGTTTTTTACTTTATATGCACTTTGAAAAAGAGTCGGCCTGTTAACAGTTCGGAATGGATTGAAATTCGTAAAAAATTTGTTCATGATCGGTTTTGGAGAAAATGTGAAAAGATGTGAGATCGGATCGGTTCAGGTTTTTCCGATTGTTTAACTTAAATAATAATTAATGCCGAATTATTAGTTTTTCGTTCAACGCTATAATTAAGCACATATCCTTTCAAGACTTGAAGTGCCAAAACGATGAGTTTTTATCTTATTTTGAACTAAACTCAACGTTTTTGGCACATCGAGTCTTTGAAGGATATGTAGGGAATCAACCCAAAATGGTGCATTTTAGCCAAAAATAAATCTATCAATATTTTTTTTAATAAATAAAATATTTTACATGCCTTTTTTTTCATTGTCGGTTTTTCATTGGCTCCAAATTTCAAAGCATTTTGTTTCTCATTCTTTAAAGCAAAAAAATAATATTTTATGTATTCTTTCGAATAACGACTTGTCAAAAAATACGTTAACCTCTCCCAAATAATCCCTGGGAAGACTCTCAATGAAAATAAGCTTATCGGAAATTCTACTACAAAACGATTAAATCGAAATGAAGACCAAGTCTTGATCAGACCCAGAGCTGATAAATAGAGTCTAGTGATTTTCTCTATCGCCACACGAAACTCATACATATACTATATAGTATATATACGAGATGTATGATAATGGCGAAGCTTCGCCATTCTCATCTATCTCACATAAAATAATTATATTTTACGAATGGCCGATATCGTTCGTAACCCAGCAATATGTATAGTTTGCTTAAATGCTTAAATAGCGCTCCATTTTTAGCTACTATAGATAACTTAGTATAATCACGGACAAATCTAAATACTAACGCAAGAAACTTTCTGACTGTAACCGAAAAAATATAGTTTTTTGTTGAATTGGGAAGAATGAAAGCATCAACTGTTCTTCAAAAATTATCTTGAAACACTTATTCAAGATATTTCCAAATCAATTTTTCTTTTCATTTTGAAAAAAAAATTCCCCTACAAAGATTTCGAGTCTTTTTTCCCGCATATTTTCGGCTATTTTAGAAACTTGAATTTATAAAAATATATCAAATGATGTTTAAACAATGGTTGATTTCAAAGATAGGGAGACCACTTTAAAGAAAATTTTCGAATTTTGAAAATTTTTACATAATGCTTCAAAATTAGAAAATTTCCTCAAAAATGGTCTTCCTATCTTTGAAATCAACCGATGGTAATCTGAAAAAGCATGCAATATGAAAAAACCCAAAGATTTCAGACTCATTAAAATTCTAAAAGATTTGATTTTGGCCGGACTTTTCTATTTTGTTTTTTTTGCCACAAGTATTGAAAATATAAAATTGGCTTCTCAGACTTTTGTGTTCAGTAGCAGGCATCTGAAATTTGAAAAATTCACTTCCGGTCTGACAAATATCAATTTATCTAAAACAAGAGGCAAAAATCAGTAAATTAGTTTAAAACACAGTATATTGAAATTCTAGAACAGCTGACTGAATACTGTTTCTAAATTTTTCTACTTGAAAGCGCGGACGTCGATTGTTATCTGCATTTCCAAAAAATCAGGTTTTTCTGAATAACTTTTTTTCTGAATAATGCCAGAAAACCCCTTTCTTTAATGTCGGAAAAAAGACCCCCGACCTAACAAAATCACTGTTCCTCAATTTTTTAACTCATCAAAAAAATTCAGGAAGCAGCTGCACAACAAGATAATATTGAACCGACAACAAACAATACTGTCGAGAATGAGGTATAATAAACAACGACAGTATTTTAAGGGGGTGACAGCATAGCGGTGTTTTCCAAATATAATTTGTCGTCAACCTCTTATCACTCTTAAAAATTATTCTTGGTTTATTTCCGAGAATATGGGTTTATGATCAATCTCTGAACACCGAAAATAAACTGAACTTTATATTAATTATGAAAAAATTAATAAATTAAATATTTAGAATCAATCTATTTCAAATTCTGTACAATCTGTAACAAACATTTCATCAAATATCGGAAAATCGGCTAAGGATTCATCCCTCCACAAGCCTGATCCCAATATTTCCGAAAATTCCGAAAAACAGGTATTTTCGATGTTAAAAAATTTAAAAATTAATTTGAACCCAAATTTAATTTCTAAACTTTTATAGCCAGAAGGATTTCAGGTAGCGACCACCGCTGAAAATCCACAGGCAGATTCACCAGTTATCACTGAAGATCAGCTTATGAAGGTATTTTACAATTTGAAAACTTTGAACTCGAGGTCAAATTTCCGTTAAAATTGACGATTTGAAATAAGAAATTTCAAAAGTGAAAATGGGTATCGATGTTGTATATCTATCTTGTAAAGAATTTTTTTTTGGTCATTTTAAGACGTAGGATTTTGTTGGTTTTGAGATTTTATTAAGAAAAAACTGTTTAAAGGTGCGAAAAGTGACATTTTAGTCTGCGGGTTCTAACGAGAGTTAAAATAACGGTATGAGAAATAAAATAAGCTGACTGGACAGCGAAGGTTTTTCTACAGAGGAATAATTTTTTGCAATGTTATCGGATGCACCAGCTGGTCAAAATTGACCGGTAAAGTATACCTACCAGTACCGGAAGTAATAATTCAATAATTTACATGTACAAAAAGATGCGCAATTATCGGTTTTCTGGAAACGGTATAATGAAGTAGAGCTCATAAGTGACCACAAGGTGGCGCCAGAGGGGAATTGATATCGGTTTTCACTCAGGATATAAAATCCCCGCTGGTGCCACCTTGCGGTCACTTATGACCTCTAGTTTATAATACCGTTACCAGAAAACCGATAATTGCGCATCTTTGGGTCCATGTTAATTATTGAAATATCACTGCCGGTAGGTATACTTCACCGGTCAATTTTGACCAGCTGGTGCATCCAATGACGTTGCAAAAACTATCCCTCTGTAGAAAACCCTTTGCTGTCGAGTCAGCTATTTTATTTCTGATACCGTTATTTTAACTGCTCGTGAGAACCGCGACAAAAGGTCACTTTCGCACCTTTAACGTCTTTTTTTAATCTTTTAACCGAAAAACTCCTACGTCTTAAAATGACCAGAAATTTTTTTTTTTCAAGACAGATATAAAACATCGATACCCATTTTTCACTTTTGAATTTCTTATTTCAAATCGTCATTAATATCATAAATGATAAAAAATTTGAAATATTCACCATAGAAAATTAAAGCGATCCGCTTTTATTTTTTGAAATATTTTTAATTTTTATCGTATCAAACTATATCCCCTATTCACTTTTTGTGAATATCCGGCCCTACTACCTAAAAACACACTACGTTTCCTAATCAGGGCCGAAATATCACAAAAGTGTGAATAGGGGAAATGAGGATTAAATTTAGATCTTGCATCCTCTTTGTGAGTTCTTTTCCTAGCTAATAAACGCTTAGGAAATCAGATTCTCAGCCAGAACAATCAAGAAAACTAATGTTGATTCAATATTAAGAAATGTACATATTTTAATTCCAAAAAAATGTTCAATACAATTTTGTAATTAGTAAATATATTTAAATTTTCTTGATACTTCAGTTTTCTTTATTCTCCCCAATCTAATTATTTGTGAAACGGGTCACTATTTTTATATAAAATATCAAAATTATAAACGATATCGTTTATCTTAAATTTTAGCCCACAGCGGCAGAACCATTAATTTCGGAACCTGTAACTACTGAGATTATCGTAGTAAGTATCAGAGCACCATCGTGTGCTTTCCTAACCAAAAGTTTCTTATTATTCACAGAATAATAATTTAATACAAAATGTCGATAAAACAATATTTTTAAGATGATTTTTAAACTTTATTGACAAGATTTTCAGTGCAAAATTCAATAAACAAAGAATCAGACTCGATAACCCCGTTATTGTTGTCAAAAATGTCAATTATTTTATTGGTGAATACATAATCGGTTGCTTGTGACTCACAAATTGTTAGATATATGTTACATACTATTTTTTAAAGAACAACTCAATTTTTATACGCTTAGGTTGAAAATTTAATCATCGTCATCATTTTATGTAGTGTTTACCGCAAACGAAGTGCGCGATCTTGATGCTAGGGTCAGACCTCAAATGTATCACTTTCTGCACCTTTTTTCTCAATCAAAGGAATGTTTCACACAAACGTTTCAAAATAATGCTATGAGCGAATCGTGCAGTTTTTGACAATTTATGTATAACACATGTAGTTTATATATTATAGTCTACATAGTCTATATATATCTATTATAGACTATAATTAAGTCTTTATTATAGTCTATAATTTATAGACCCTTTGACGACAGATCCTGACTATGTAAAAATGCAGAATTTGAGCATACAATTTGTTGACCCCTTCCGAATCTGACCAGTGAAATCGACCTATTAAGCAACCCAGAGTTTTGCTATGACGCTAAGATCCCGCATTCCTTGTACTATTCAAATATTTTGAATCTGTCCTTTGAAGGTCTGTAGGACATTCGGGGAGAGTCTTAGTAACTTTTTCCGTAACTGATTCGAGATCAAAAGTGATGAGTTAGATTAACAAAAAAAAAATGATGAAACATATTTAATTTTAGTGCGCATTATTTATTTAGCGAGTCTTTTTTTGAAAAAAGCTGTTAATTATTTATTTTCAAATTTATCGTGGAAGTTTGACAATCATGAGATGATTGATGTTTTCATTAATTATTTTATTTAATTCTCATGAAGTCCTAAAAAAAACCAATGAATTTTGGTGAGAAATGTTCTATGATATATTTACTAGAAAATGAATATTTAATAGAAAATTAAATAAGTTGAATTCAATCAATGAATTTAAAAATCAAATCTTTCAAACTTATAAGCTACGATCAATTTAATTAACTTTTATTGAAATAAATTTAAAATTAATTTTCAAATTCACTTCAAACTTACTTTTAAAATTAATTTTAAAATAACTTCGAAAACTCAGAAAAAAATTATTTAATAAAAGTTAATAAGTGAAATTTCATTAATAAATAGAAAATTATTTAAATTAGGCTAATTACGAAATATATTTGATTAACTACAATTTCAAATTTAATTTTTGAAATAATTTTCAAATCACTTCAAACCAGTTATAAAATTTGTTTTAAAAACAACTATTGAAATTATTATTCAATTAGTATCAGAAAATTTTTGTAACTAAGAAAATAGATTTTTTTAATAATCTTATAACTTATTAAAATTTTCTGTAGGCAGCTAAACCTGTTCCAGTTGTTCCAGTACGAATTGAAAACAAACCAGCAGAAATCGAATTCATCGCAGAACCAGGTTTTTATTTTTATGTTTGAAACAAAAACATTCAAATTTTAATCATTGTTTTCAATCTTATTTTAAACCCTCCTCGGAACAAATTACTTTTCGGAACGGTGAATGTAAAATAAGAAAATGATCCTTGAAAAAGTTTTTAATTATTGATGATACAAATATCTTTAATCGAAGAAGAACGAGCATTTTGACTCAAATGCGGTGAATTAAACCAAATTAATTCGGCTTTTGAAAACGAGTCATCTGATAAAGTTTTCAGGTTGCTCAAACCTAGCACAAATATCTAGTTAATAATAAAATAAAAAATATAAAGTGGTCCGAATCGGACTATTTCTTTTTATTTTTTCCGAGATTCCTGAAATTGTTTAATTATCACCAAAAATTGGAAACAATGGTATTACTCGGACCTTTTGTTCATTTATTTATCTTCTCTCAATATTTGTGCTCAGTTTGAGCTATCTCAAAACTTAATCAGATGAGTCCTTCTCAAAAGCCGAATTAATTCGGATAAATTCGCCTCCTTTGACTCAAAATGCTCGTTCTTCATCAATATATGATCAAATTTGAATTTAAATTCAGTTTAAATTTGAGAAACTATTTTTTTGTCAAAATAATGAAAAAACTATCGCTTTTTCGTTAATTGTTACATATTTTTTCTAAAAATATTTTTACTAAAACAAATTCTGAGACAAGAATTTTCTGATAAAAAAAATATATTATGAGTCACAATTTATGACCAAAAGATTTCAGCCCTCAAATTATGAAAAGACATACTAAATTGATACTCAAATTATGATAAGGCATATCCTCAATGAACCTGACTAGAACAAAATCATCAAGGTACGAGTGCATATCCCCCATTCACAGTTTTGTTAATATCCCGGCCCTTATTAGGAAACTTAGTTGTTTTTAAGTAGTAGGGCCGGGATATTAACAAAAGTGTGAATAGGGGATATGTAGCATAGTTAGCACGTCCACCATTAATTTCGAGTTATAGAAATAATGGGTGGATTGTTCCGAAACTTCTTGGGGGTGCATAATATATTGCAGAATGAAAAAAAATTAGGACAAATTTGTAGTTCACGTGATCAAATCATAGCGATTTTTGGTTTTTTCAGTATTTAATTAATATAAAACAGATGCCAAATCGGTAGTTTTTGGGTCAACGTCACTTATGAATGAAATTAACACACTTTTGGAAAAAAATAAAAAATTCCAAAAAATTATGATTTTTTGGCTCCCAAACCTCGATTTTTCGAGAAAAAAAACGTAAAAGTGAGAAAAAAGGGATGCCCGTTTGGTCCGACAAAAAGTATTTTATTATCAAATTAACCGCCTCGTTGAACTTAGTTGGTACCAGTTTTTTGGTACATACATCTTATATAGATGGTGTCATATTACACTTTTTTGAGAATTTTTGAACCGTCATTTTTGGCCAATTTTGGCTGTTTTTCAAGTAAATATCAATTTGTGAAGAAAAATATTCAGTTTTGAAAAATTTTTTCACCACTAAACGCGCAATAAAATTTGGCACTAATAAGTATATGTGACAAATCTAACCCGACTGCTCGATTTTGGCCTACAATCGATTGGTGGACGTGCTAAGCATAGTCCAATCACATCGCCCCAAATCGTGACTGCACTTCATTCTCGCTCAGTACTACGCCCTCGCTCCCCTTTTCTTCGTTCATTTAGACTTTGCTACATACGCACTCGTACCTAGATGATTTTGTTCCAGTCAAGTCCATTGAGGATATGAAGAGGCTTTTATTCATAGAGTTAATCATATCCTATTAGGTAATATTAGAAACAACGCCGTATATTTAGCTGTTCATTTACCTAAACTGCAATAAGCAATTCATTTGTTCTGTAAATGGTATAATTTAACGCTTTTAAAACGATGTAAGCACCTAATTAAGTGAGTCGTCTACGAGCAGAGCACACAGCTTCAAGAAGTTCAATGAAATATCTTAAAGTTCAGCCGCGACAGATGAATAAAATTTTGATAACTTCAGTGTGAGACAGTTTGTGGAATTTATGGTTTTTCTTTTGTTTCCACTTTTTTTTGTACCACCTGTTAGTTTATTTTATAACTTAAATTATTTAAATTTCATCCGTTTCTTCCCTGAGAATTGTTTTTCGAAAAAAATCCCGTTTTTCTTTAAAGATGGTCGATTAAATACTAAATACCGTGCTGCTGTTAACACCACCAAATCATGGGATCTCCTCTAGCACCAACTGTGGACATCTTAGACCCATAGTTGTCAATACCGTTTTCACAAAGTCGATGTTTGCGCATCTTTTGCGTACCATAAATCATCGATTTCAAATAATTCGAGTTTTTGGGCACTTACATTTCCGGTGCTACACCACGTGATCAATGTCGTCCAGTGAATTTTAAATTTGAATTTGGAGCAGAATTTTACGTTCTACCCAAAAAAATAAGTTAGCATTGAAAAAAAAGATGTACATTTATTTTTTTTGAAAAGAAAACTTTGACCGCCCGAAACAGCGCCACCAAGTAGTTGCACCAAAAAATATTTCAAGCAAAAATTTTCGCGGTCAAAAACTTTACTACGTCCGAAGTTTTCAGACCCATAGCACCTTTTTATCGGGTAGCTGATTTTTTGCTCGGGAGGGGAGGCCTATCGATGGTTAAAATAAAAATAAAATAATTCTTATTTTTTAAAAACTATTCTTAATTTTTGCCAGCTTAAAATATTTTGGTTTTATATTATCAACAAACTTTTCATTCTTATTTTTTTGTACACAAAATAACTTGAAAGGAGATGAACCAATCAATGGGTTTAAATTTTTTTTTCATTTTAACTTTGTAAAAAGGATAAAATAGATAAAAATAGGATTAGGCTATCTGAGTTTGTGCAAATTATGATGCTTAAAACGTTTTAAATTACATCTTCAAATCCCTTTATCACCCTTGTGTGAATATCCCATTCCTACTACTTAAAAACACACTACGTTTGCTGATCAGGGACGGGAATCCCGTCACGGGATATTTACAAAATTGTGAAAAGGGGATAAACATCGCACGCGAAATTTTGCACTTATCACGAATATTTTTTTTTTAATTTTAAAAGTCAAAGCTCAATTTTAATTGATCGAAATTTCAACATATTAAAATGAAAAATTTCTATGTCTCATGCCTGAAATATTTCTCTTTTAATTTAAACTTTGGCATGCTCTAACAAGATTTTTTTTCGTTATCAATTTTTATGACATTTTGAAGTATTTTAAAGGGGTCGGTGCATTTTGGCAGATACGGATATGGGCTCTTGATAAAAAACTTTTCACTGGGTTTATATATTTTTCTCAATATACCACCAAAGTAATGTTTCATACTCCAGGCAACTTTTGTAACTTAAGAATTTACGAGTTATTGCTTTTTAAGAAAATTTTGAGCTCGAATTAAACGTTTCAAATTCCACAAATTATGAGAAATTTTTGAAAAANAATCTGATACCGTCGATGACGTCATAATGAGTCATGATCACTCCAAGGGTCCGATTTATATTCTAATCATGGGTTTGCCTATCTTCTTCCTATGAATTCTACAAATTGACCAAAAAATGACTCACGATGCTGTAATCAGAGAATTATGTCATCTGATTCAAACTCCCCGTGTCGAATTAACCCTAAGTCCACGTTTTTATAAAGTTACCAATTTTGTACAAGTTGAGTTTAAAGATTTACTATGACGTCATAGAAATGAATGACGTCATTTTCAGGATTGACTTTCTCAAATCTGGTCTTTTCAGCCTTTATTTGATTGTCTTTGTTAGAGTACACCACTTCCTCAAACGTCCTGACACTTATGATTTGAACATTTTTGTCAGGACGTTTGAGAAATCGTCAGGACGTTCAAGAAACTGTCTTTGATTGGGAATATATGATTCAAGGTGGACTACAGGGAGTTTTTGGACATCGAATTATTGATTAAGGGGTCGGTGCATTTTGACAGATACGGATATTGGCTCTTGATAAAAAACTTTTCACTGGGTTTATATATTTTTCTCAATATACCACAAAAGTAATGTTTCATACTCCAGGCAACTTTTGTAATTAAAAATTTTTCGAGTTATTGCTTTTTAATAAAATTTTGAGTTCGAATTAAACTTTTCGAATTCGACAAATCATGAGAAATTGCTGAAAAAAGTTCCGAGCATTATAAAAAAACGCCTTATTTTTTTACAGTATTTGTTTCAAAACAACGAAAAAAACTCTTCAAAATGGCTACTTTAAGGGTATCCCGGTCCCTAAATTGACATATTCTCGATAAAATATTAGCCGAACAGGGCCTCGAGGATATAATTCAGATTAGCCAGTTTGTAGAACTAGCCTTCAACTTGCGAAAAAAATTTGCCAAAACTTTTTTGTATGACCACACTCCTTCACACATAAGCGGCACAAGAGCCACCTAAGCCAGAACGCAAAATCTATCTCCTCCCAGGTTTTATTTTGAAATACACCCAAATTTAAACATAACCTGTATAATTAGTATTTGAAACTTCTGAGGAGCGCTTTTGTCGATAAGTGCTATATTCATTCTAGAATATGTAAAAAACCGGTCCAAAATACCGGTTTTTGGACTATTTTCATCGGAAAATCTATCTCCTCCTAGGTTAAATTTCAAAATTCACTCAAATTTTTGTAAACGGTAGCTCAAAACAAATAGAAACTTCTGAGGAGCCGTTTTTTTCAATTTTCACCCCAAACTCAAAATATGAATTTTTGAAGGTCACGTGGAAAAATTTCCGAAAAAAAATGTGCTTCGATTGTTTCGAAAGTAGGCCCAAAAGAAAGCTGGNGATGGTGGTCGAGACCATTTTTTGAAGCTTTTAATAAATAAAAAAGAAAATAAATTAATGTAAGTTAGACACCTAAAGTACCAAACGCGCGTTTTTAGAGTGTTTATTTAAAAGACGATTTAAAAAGTAAAAATAATCGATCTGAAAAAATCAGATTATACAAAGTGAGCTTAAAAGTGACAACTTACGTTTGAAAAATTTTTTATTCGAAAATAATGTGGNGGAAACACTGAAGAGAAAGTTGGCTTACGTCAACCCGATATTTTGAAGTTTTAGTGGTCAAATTGACACAAACGTTATTTTTGAACATAATTTTGAGAAAAATACTTTGAAAAAAATCGAAAAAACGCAAAATTTTCGAAATTTTTTTTGTTCTTATTTGGGTTGTTTTGTGATTTTAAAACATCAACGACTGATTTGGTGCATTTTTATGACATAATAACTGTAGAAAATGTAGGAACCACCATACCCTTAAGGGGTTTTCAATTGCCAATTGACGCAAAAGTACAAATCGTTGGACCAACTTTTACCTCTCTTTGATATATTTCAACAAAAATCTTGCATCCTAATTATCAATCGAAAGTGACGGATGGGTCGTCCAATCAGAAACGTGCTTACAAAAGTGACGAAATTATTTTTTTAAAGTGTATCACCTCCCTGAGTTTTCAAGGTTCAACACTTATTCATAATTTAAATTAACCGAACAGAACGTTAACAGACCAATATGAAGAGGTTTTGGAAAAATTTCTTTATTTGGCTTCAGAATCACCAAAAAACTGTATTTTGAACTAGTTAACATAGAGCCAAAATACTGTTTTTGGTGATTCTGAAGCCAAATCAAGGAATTTTTCCAAAAACTCTTCATATTGGTCTGTTTACGTTCTGTCCGGTTAGTTTAAATTATGAATAAGTGTTGAACCTTGAAAACTCAGGGAGGAGATACACTTTAAAAAAATAATTTCGTCACTTTTGTAAGCACGTTTCTGATTGGACGACCCATCCGTCACTTTCGATTGATAATTAGGATGCAAGATTTTTGTTTAAATATATCAAAGAAAGGTAAAAGTTGGTCCAACGATTTGTACTTTTGCGTCAATTGGCAATTGAAAACCCCTTAAAATGCGACGACCACCCCCTCAAACCTTCCTGAAAAATTGGCATTTTNGCTCGTCCAATCAGAAATGTGCTTACAAAAGTGACGGAATTTTGTTTTCAAAATGTATCTCCTCCCTGGTTTTCAAAGGAACAACAAATTAACCAGACAGAACGTGAGCAAGGCTCACAGTTAAGTTTTGATTAAAATTCTTGGATTCAGCTTCGGAATCACCAAAAAACTGTATTTTGACAGTATCCAAATAAGGTCAAAATACTGTTTTTTGGTGATTCTGAAGTCAAATTCAAGAATTTCAATCAAAACTTAACTGTGGGCCCTGCTCGCGTTTTGTCTGGTTAATTTGCGCTATAAAGCATTCTTATGTCTATAAAAACCAGGGAGGAGATACATTTTCAAAACGAAATTCCGTAACTTTTGTAAGCACGTTTCTGATTGGACAAGCAATCCGTCACTTTCGATTTTTGTTAGGATGCAAGATTTTTGTTTGAATATATCAGTAAGAGGTGATATTTAGTCCGACGATTTGTACTTTTGCGACAATTGGCCAGTGAAAAANAGATTTTTACTGGCCTTCTTTTGAGCCAACTTCGAAAAAATCGCAGCACAAATTTTTTGGAAATTTTTTCATTGACTTTGAAAAATTCATATATTAGATTCTAGACGGGAATTTCAAAAACACTCGCCTCATCTCTTGAAAATTTTCTGGGGAATACTGAGTTGAAGTTTGAGCCTTTTGCAAATGTATCCTCGGAGGAGATAGTTTTTAAAGTCTTATATTGTCAAAAACGATTGGATATTTCCCGTTTAGAATTTTTTCCGTCGCCCGATCCAAAAAAGCTCTCCTCAAAAGATTGGGCATACTACCGTTACGTGTTTCTGCGAAAATTTGAGCTCAATTTGATATATCGTCTGAAAGGAGATAGAGTTTTGCAGTTTTGAAAAGATCGTCCTGTAACGATACTGTAACTGTTGGTGTGATCGTCAAACAATTTGAGACGGTACTTTTCATCAGATTAGGGATTGATCCAAAATGAGTATTTTCATTTTTCTCAGAAGCTCTTACTATTCGTATAAATCACCGAGAATATGTACAATGAGAGTCCCACACCCCTTTAAGACTGGCTTTGTTTTTCTAAGAATTTGGTATGGGCTATACTAAAGTATAGAATAATTTCCTCTGCAGACTACACTTGGGAAACAATGTTCTAGGCCGTGAAATTTTATTGAACACAAACTTTTTTTTTTTTTGAAATTTCCCCGCTTAACACGGATACTGATTGTCCGAATTTAAATCAATAAAATTTTAGCGACTTTCGACTTAAGGGGTGGATCGATCCGGCGATTGGTACATTTTTTCAGAGCGAATAAATGAAGGAAAAAAAATGTGAAAATTTATTTTTTTATTTTTATCTTCAATCAAAAAGTGTCCATTCTTTGCAAACGTTTATATTTTTAATTTCTTAACATAAACTGATATTCTGGGAAATATCAAAAAAACCAACTTTTTCACTGTACATCCATTTCCAACTAAACTCGACTACAGATTTGTTTTTAAAGACGAAATTAATAAACTTCAGACATTGTCGGTGTAAGTGCGCTTAAAAAGTCTTGTTTTTAACGTGCTAATTAAAAAATTCCTTGATATGAAAGTTTTTTTTCCCATGAAAATGGTCAAAAATGGGCAAAAAAGTAGAGAAAAAAAACTTTTTTTGAGAACTAAAAATGACCTTTCAATTTGCGTTTTGAATATTAAAAATGTTCTCACTATCTAAAGAAATCGCGCCTATTACACCCACAATTTTATTTGGAATTTTACAGCATAAAAAAATTTAAAAATATTCAGTGCCAAATGGCACTTAGCGAGTGTACAGCCCGAGTGTTTAAAAATTTCCATCTATAAGTTTTAGAAATGAAAATCGCGGCCGACCACTCATTATTGAATACGGATATTTATAGAATACCAAAAACATTTAATATGTGATTCTGCCTGAATTTTTCATGGTAAAGATTCAAAAAACCACTAATAAAAAATGGACGTTTGATTGCCGGGAAAATTTTCATAATTTTTCTAAAAAAGTCGACAAAATGAAAATAAACATATTATGTTTTTTTCAAACAGCAGTCAGAAAATAGTAGACATGCATGCAAAAGTTAAAAGTGGCCTATTTTTTAGCTTTTATTCATTAATTTCAAAAAAAAACGATCAGAAAAAATTTTGGACAAAAAATGCGGAAAATTTTCATAATGCTATGATTTTTTTTGAAAATTATAGCGAGTTAAAAAATAAAGTTCGGGACTCAAATCTTCCCTAAAATAGGCCAAAATTATTTTTATAAGTAGATGCAGCATTTATTCTGGTTCAGCTCAAACGATATTAAGCAGAAAAAAGTAAGCAACTAATTAATTCGTAAGTAAATTGACTCCAGTCTGCCGAGTCGATGCCACCCGCCTTAATATATATCGATATATCCTTTATTGCCGCTCACCCAAAGATTTGGTCCCTCAAAAACACGGGGAGTGAGAAAACGACGCGTCATTTGGAAATAAACGAAGTCTATTGATTAGGTTCCTAGATAGCTGAAACTGTGCACAAATATCTAGTGAATAATAAAAATTGGGTCCGAATAGACAAATTTTTCTAATTTTTCTCAGACCTTTGTTTCTATTTTTTAAACAAAAACTAATAATTAAACAATTTCAGTAATCTTAAAAAAAATAAAAACATTGATCCTATTAAAAACAATTTTTAATGTTTATATCAATTAAGATAATTGTGCTCAGTTTGTGCCTATCTAAGAACTAAATCGGATAACTCGTTTTCCAAAATGAACGCGTCGTTTCTCACGCTACAACGTGTTTTGAGGACAAATATCTTTACAAGAGAGTGAATAAAGGGAGTATGTTTATCATTATACGTTTAATTTTGTATTAGCAAGAACAAATAAAATATTCTTGTACCTTTAATAAACTTTTTTTTTTCGAAATGACAAATTAAGTGAGAAATGAGACAGTTTGATCATATATTTGAAAAATCTGAAATTTTTTGCCTGTCGACATCAAAAACAGAGTTTTTACTCTCTAAATAAAAAAATTATATTTAAAAAAAAACATCCCTTGGGTCATTGCCTGATAATCTGATAAAATAGACTAAGAAAATACTTACGTAATCGATGTGACCGGACTTATCGGTATCCAGGCGGAAAAAGGAGGGAACAAATAAGGTTTGAGTAGTTGGTTCAAACGGCTGCTTTTCTTTATGGCATTTGATTTGTTTTTGATCCAGAGTTGTTGAAACTTTATTAAACTTGAACCAAGGTTACCAAAATACAAATTTACGTATAAATATTGTCAAATATAATTTTTGACTTGGTGCTAATCGATTATAAAAAATTTGCCTGGAATCAACTGAACTCATGAACTGGCTTGACTTTGAATATACGTTTTCTGTCAAATACTCTTGAAATATATATAAGTCCTGAATCCATAATCTTGGTCAAACGCTGAATTTGACGGATGTTCAACAGTTGATTGCTACAATTTATTATCACTGTCAGGTAAACTACCATAGCAAAAATAAATTTCAACTTAAAACAAAATGATAAAAACCCTACAGATTTTTCTGAATTATTATCGGTTTATGTTTGACCAATCATAATGACGTTTCCCGAATTTTCAAAATTTTTTGCGAAACGACAGATATGGCTTTCAGAAAAACGATGATTTAAATTTAAACTACGTGACACTGTTAAGCCGGTTTTTTTAATTTCTGTTTTGTTACCGATAATTTACCGGAAACTATCGGTTTCGCGAAAACTCCCTTAACGATTTTTGTAGCAGACGGTCTGCTGCAGACCTCAGTAAATCCATGGTCTTACATTCGAATCTATGATTACACATATTTGGTTATCTGTATTCACCAAGTTATTGTTAAGGTGATTTACTATTTGTAAATTCCGACCATGTATATTTTCGATTGTTTTTAAATGACAGTAATTATTTTTGCATAAAACACACAAATTCTCTCGAAAAAATATAAGGCAAATTTCTTTGATGAAGTATCCAGCTTAATCAAATTACAGTTAAGCGAGCACCCCACCCTTCAAAATCTTAGATTATTTGATATATAAAATTACAAAGTTTATTTGTGACTTTTAAATGTTTTGTAAATCAGCCAGAAAATGTCCTAAATTAAAAGTAAACATTCCTCTATTTTTGTAACCCTTAGCTTTAGTAATTGTTGAGGTGGTTTACTATTTGTAAATTCTGGCCATTCAATCAATATTTTCGCTTGTTTCACATCTACATCTCCCGTATTAGCAATCGTATAAACATGATTTATACTTCTTACAGACGGCCAAATCATATCAGATGTAAATTGAATATAATCATTTTTTGCATTTATTCGAATTCCCGTATTCAATCGAATTCCAACCTTTTCTATTCTCGGTATTGTGCTGGAAGAAATCCCATCGTTTGTGTTATTTACATGCCATTTGAAACTATCGAATTTTGACTCTCCAACTGGTTGAAAAAAGTATTTGGCGTAAAATGTATGATGGCCTTTTGCGAGTGGGTTTCCTATGTTGCAGACCACCAAGGATTCTTCTTGATCATTTTCACACCTATATCTAGATTTTTCGTTAATTTTTTTGAAACTCCACGTTTTTATTCAGATTTTTTCGAAAATAGCCTTAACTCCTAGACTCATAGAGCCATAAAAGTGGCTTTCATTTTTTTGAAAANACCGGAAAGGACAAAAATAATCGAAATTGAAGTTCAAGGTTCAAATCGCCCATAGAGTTAGCAATTAATTTCTGAAAAATGATAGAAATTTTTTTTTGGATGAGCCGTTCGAAATATATTTCATCCTACTTTTTTTTTGGATTTGTCTGAAATTTTTCTTTATCAGCTTTATCTCACAATTTATTTTTAATACAACAAGGTCTTAAATACTTAGTTTTTAGGAATTCGTCTTGACCATCTTTAAAAAAAATAATGTTTCTACTAAATGTAGAACTTGTTTTATTTCTTTTTGTTTGAAAACAGAAAAATTGCTCATGAATGAGAAAGCGGGGCGGAAATATAAGGCGCAGACATATTGTTTACCACTAATTTCATCATTTCAGAGGTGAGAATTATCGTTTCATAGACGAACCCGATAAGATATTTTGAATCGGAGACCAGGTTAAGGAACATGAGGTTTCACTTAATTTTATTTTACTAGCATCTCAGTATTAAAATCGTATGGTTTCCTGTGGAAAACAGTTTGAGTTAACTTCACTTTTTCACAGTGGAAATGAAGTGATTAATGTTTTAATTGTCTTAATATAATTAATAAAAAATTTGAGTCTATCTTTTATCTCAAGGATTTCACAACAATTAATTTCCTAACACTTAAACTTTTCCCATAGTATGACTTCAAAGTCAAGCCAAAAAAGTGGCTCTCCTGCCTCTGGGGGATATTAATACTCAAATGAGTCTAGGGTTTAAAAGTTCCATAAATTATCAAGGAAAAAATTGCTGATTCTTATTTTTTTATTTTGACCACAAGGTGGCCAAAAATCAAATATACTGAGTTTTGGCTTTTTAGCGCTAAAGTGCGTTAGCACGACAAGCGGTCTCATTCTCATTTAAGGGGGTACTCAACGGTTTTTTAATTCAGGTTAGGGACATAATAACTGCACCAAATAGCCTCAGGAAGGCCACGAAATGCATTTCTGCTCTTATCATGAAAAAAAATTTCAAGATTTTTCTAAAAATATTCGAGTTTTTTCAGATTTTTGATAAGTATTTTTTTTTGAAAAAATACATAAACCTCAATTTTAATGAAAAATTCTAAAAATAAGTAAACGTGAGTGGCACCTTTTTGCTTCAGTTTTGCAGTAGCTTCAATTTGAAAAGGCGAGAGATAAGAAGGAAAAATTCCAAAAATGTTAGAAGAATTTTAATTATATCTGTTATCCCAACCAAAATGCCTCTCATCAATATGTAGGTTGTCCGCACCGTTTAGCTCTGGCTAAAAATGATCAGCACATATTCAGAGAAAATACCGAAAATTGTGGAATGGGAAATTTTTCGAGTCGGTGTCTAGTGTACCCATTGGGTACACTACACGCCCGTGCTATCCGTAACCCAATTGGTCGAATGATTTAAAGAAGAAATATCGAGGACCAAGTGGGTACACTAAGCACGGGCGCCCCTGGTGCCTCTAGTGTACCACATTGGGCAAATTGGTCAAAATGACAATTATTTGCGATTTGACCAAATTAAATTTGAATGACGATGAGATAAATTTGCCAAACGTCATCAGGCGTTAGGATTGCTCCACATCAGACTGTCCGGAAATTTATATATCGAGAGAGAGGCCAAACCAATTTATCATTCTGGAATCACTTCCACGATGGAAAATTTAGAGACCTTTTTACGGTAGAAAATCTCATGATTGAGGGGGTCGGGAACAAATAACGGTCAGTCCGTTATTTGTTAACTACAAATTCGCCGAAAATGTGGGATTAAAGGCTTCACTGTATTTGATTCAAATTGGCCCATTTATTTATGAATTGTATCATCTGCCGAGACGTATCCGGAGGGAATTATGCGCTGTAAATATTTCAGAAAACTCCCTTTCCTGTAATTCCAATGTCATAATCGTAGAATAGGGGACAATGGATTTTTACAGAAAACGTACAGCTGACGAGGATCATATAATGTCAAGTGTAGGTTCATATTTCACTAATTAAAGGGGGTAGGTGTCGCTTTTTGGTACTTTCAATCCACGCCTCAGAACAAATCTAGGGCAGTTGTAAAAATTCTGAGGTACTTGTTTGTAGATTTTAGCCTTTCTAACGATTACACATCTCAAGTCAACCTTGTTACATCACACCACAGGTGGTGAGTCTATTCTAGAGCACTAAACGTTTTTTCAAATCGATCTTCTTTTAAACCCCACATACAAGCGTCTGAAATTACACAGAGTACGGGAAGAGTGAGGTTACTAATATTGTGGGGCCATTTTTTGAATTTCGCTCTTGAATTTTTTCTAGAATCACTTTTGAACGCCGATTTTCACAATTTTTCGTCTTCAAAGTGATACTTCTCTCTAGACGGATGTTCAGAATAAGACCGTTTTTCGACTCAGGTAGATGAATAAGTGTCGTCAATATGTTTGGCTCGGATTTCGAATTTCACCCTAGACATTTCTAGAAATATGATCTAAGTAATCGGAAATGAAAAGTTCGAAAAAAATTTCGTCTGATCGGAACAAAAGTACCACTATTGAAGCTGAGATTTCATGATCAAAAGTTGGCTTACAGCTAATCAAAATTTTTAACCCATCAGCGTCAAATTCGATAATTAGGTTTAACATTTTGCGCTTAAAAATAATTGAAATTTCTAGATTCGATTAAGACATTTCAATAATTTAATGTCATGCATCGTTTTCGGTGGGTCATATTCACTAATAAAATGTTCATATCATGGTGGAATACCGGTTTTATGCGGGTTAAAGCAAAAAATATTCGAATTTTGAAAATTCTAGATTTTGTTCTAGATTGTTTTGAAAAAATAATTGCCACCATGAGATTCCTTGGTCAATTTTAGTCATAACCGATATAATGTATCATAAATTAATTCTATAAAGGGCTCAAAAAACCGACACCTACCCTTACCAATATGAAAAAATGATATTCAAAATCATGCTGTCACCTGTAGATTTGTCTGAGATAAAATTGTAACCTAGGAATTTTTGGGATCTATTATTTTTTTTAATTTCTGAAGACTATCTAGGGTAGGGTGGAATACGATTTGACATTTCATATATAGATATATTAGATGACTCAAGTGACTAAACAAAACCCGTCAGAGTTCAAAAAAATATATGAAACCATTTGAACTTCAATAACAAAATAAAAAGTAAAATCAGATTCTTTGTTTACTTAATTATGCTTCATTCTGATTGGTCTGCCTCCGTTTAATTGTTGACATGACAATGCAAACTTTTTTTATTTAGACCAATTTGGGTACGGAAGCACGGCGTGCTTTCCGTACCCAAATTGGTCTAAAAAAATAATAATATACAGACCAATTGGGTACAGAAACACGGCGTGCTTTCCGTACCCACGGTAACAAAGTATAGGGAGGACAAAAAAGTCGATTGGCCAATTTGTACGGAAAGCACGCTCCCATTTTTCGGTGTTTTTTACAGAATAAGTGATACGTTTCGGACCAATTTTTTTTCTATATTTTCTTAAATCTGTTCGGCTATTTCGAGTACTTCGGTAAGAAAGTGATATCATTTGAAATTTGTCAGTAAAAACAGTATCGAAAAGCTTAAAACTTTATCTGAAAAAGTAAAAAAAATATATAAATCGAACAAAAATAAAAAAAAACTAACAACAACTATGATCGAATACGACTGAAAGAAATTCTCGATATTGTTTTTCGGAAATTTCGTAAATTTGAAATATTAATATTTGATTTTTTTGTAAATTTCAAAGTGATTTTGTTAGTATTCCTGGTCGATGTTTTTCAAAAGATTTATCCATCAAAAATTCTCCATCTTTCGTACAGCGCCCCTGCTTAGAAAAACTTCGGCTTGGTAACGGAATGGGCGATAAGGACGGATTTTGCCAATCTGTCTATCAGACATTTCATTTTCAAAAAATTCAAATGTGGCTTACATGGGTCTCCAGGACGAAATTATGGACAAGGTCAAATGTCGAAACATCAGCTGCACGAAAGGTTAGGAGGGCAGCGTATGCTCTCTACAAGTACTTTTGAAAATTATACGTTATTGGGTATTCTCAAAAAACAAAAATACCGTGAGGTCAGTGTTGGAAAATAATTTTTTTATTTTTTGTAGAATCTGGGACAAAAATTCTTCGAGAATTTTTTTGGGCATAGAATTATAGCATCGTTAACAACTTTGACTGGTTAAATAAACAGGTACCGCCAAAAAATATTTCGCTCAACCGGTTGATTTCCGGTATTTATCTCAAAATGCATGATTTTTTGTAATTTTTATAAAATTAAATATAAGAAAGATCGATTCTGCATTATATAAATTTCAATTTCTGAGATCTGGTTCGAATATAAAAACATTGTAAGCTTTTCCACTTTTTAATTTGCTTGAAATTTCATATAATAAAAAATTTATAGAAAATTTTTTTGCCAAAAGTTTTTAAATACAATTTTCACATCAAAATTTAAAAATAAATTTCATTTTAATCATTATTTCAGCGAAATTTCAGACACGTTATTTTTCCCCCAAATTGTCGAGTCGATAATTATTTCTATTAAAAGCCTTATAAGCTTCTTTCTCAGTCTCAAATGCTTTAACTTCATTGGCTAATCAATAACCAATGCGAGATTCAAAAAATTAAAATTACATTATGTCAGATTAAGAATGGATATTTCAGCTCCATAAAGCACCTGATCATCCGCATAATGATTGGCTGAGTTCAATAGTCTTGTGATGACTTTGTACTACCTCACTTTTAATTTGACGGTGTCGTTTTCTCT
This sequence comes from Oikopleura vanhoeffeni, assembly GCA_004367855.1. NCBI lineage: Eukaryota > Metazoa > Chordata > Appendicularia > Copelata > Oikopleuridae > Oikopleura > Oikopleura vanhoeffeni. The sequence goes on from SCLH01000008.1 coordinate 270,255, forward strand.
CTAGCGCTGAAATCGCCAGCTTAAATCTACATACTTTCGATAAAGAAGTTTTGATTCAGCTTCCTGGAGTATACATTTTTGGTCGACTTGTTAAAAAGTGTCTTTCTTTGCTATGAAAATTTTGTAAGTGGAAATCAGTACTACAGGTTAAATACAAATTAAAGAAATACAGGGGCCCAATATCGCCGAAAGTTTTATTCCAAAAAAAATCGGCAATATTGGAACTTTGGGTACAGAAATAAATTTTTTTTAATCAAAATGAAAAACGCGTGGGCGTTTAAAGTGACATCATAATTTGAAAGTTTTAATTTATAAGAAGTTTTACAATAGGGTCAAATGAAGTAAAATACCAAAATGTTCTGGCTACACCAAAGGTAATTAAATGAAAATTCATAAAAATAGATTTAAAAATTTGATCATAAAATATGACGTCATTCATGACGCATTAAAAGTAATTTTTTATGAAAACCTCAAACGCCCACGCAATTTCAACAATATGGCACTGGAGGAATTAAGCTAAACATCGTGAAATGCGCAGGTTTTTCGGCGATATCGCCCCCCCCTGTATGACATTTTCCCGGCAAACGATTTTTTTATTATGCAATTTGCACACATTTTTTTCAAAATTGGTACATTTTGGCTGCCTGCGCATGTTTCATAGCAAAAGATAGCAGAAAGAAACCGACCAAAAATTTTATCGACTAAAAATGTACTCCAGCTTAGAACATTTAATTAGAAAAATAACACAACACTAACCATAAAACAGAATGATTTGTCAGCAAATATATTTAAAGTACATGGAAAAAATATTCGACTCGACACATTTTGGCTCTTCATCTGCAGCAATTGAACTTGATGGGACGAGTTAACCGATGAAATTCTTATTGGTGCGGTTCATAGGTACCGCTGGAGATTAACTGGAGCAGTTATGGCCTATAAAATCAAAGACAATTTCGAAAAGGAGGAGTTTTTCAATCTAACAAGTGAAAATTTTATAGGGACGGTTAGACAATTGACGATTTGTAGTTGACATTTTAAGTCGTAGGTTTTATTGAGTTTGAGATTTTTTTTAAAAATTAGTTTCAAGGTGCGAAAAATGACTTTTAGTCCGCGGGTTTTCATGAGAGGTAAAATGCAGTAACAAAAATCAAATCAGCTGACCGAAAGCAATTGACGGAAAAGAACAGCTTCAGGTACTGGAAGTGATATTTCAAGGATTTGAATTTACCAAAGATGCGCAGCTATCTATTTCCCTGAGACGCTATGATGAATCAGGGGACAATTATCTATCTGACTAAAGTTTATGACTTTTTAAGAACGTGGCTCGTCATGACAGTACGTATCATTATTTTTTCATTCTTTCAGATCGGCTCTTCAATTTCAAATATGGAAAACCGCTAAAAATAAAATTTATTATTCATTGTCGCAAAAAAAATTTTTTTTTATTGCATCCTGGATGCAGCATCCAACTAACTATAAGTAAACTGAAAACTATAAAGTTGCCAAATAATTTGTTCCGGACGATTCTCTTAAATAATCAATCCATTCACCTACTACTCCTTAAAATTGCCTAGTTTTATGGGAAAATAAACCATGATATAATCGTATCATATTATATGATCCAATATTTTTTCATATCGCAAAATTAAATTTTAACCTTTTTTTTATCATTGTCGAGTATTTTGTCTCACCGAATATGTAAGCTGGTGATCAAATGGGAGAACAATTCGGCTATCAATTGTCGTTGCGGATTTTAACGGAGACGGTTTTGACGATATCGCAATTTCTGCGCCAACTTGGAGCAAATTAGACTCATCTTACTCTCAGCAAACTATGGTCGAGTTTATATTTTTATTCAAAATAACACTGGAAGCGGTAAAGAGCGCTTTGAGCGATTCGCAGCAGTTAATGGAACAAAATCCGGAGGTCAATTTGGCTGGGTTATGCTTACCCCTGGAGATTTAGACAATGACGGATTTGATGATTATTCGTATCGGCGCCATTTTATGTAGAGAATGATTCTGATCGTGGAAAAGGAAGGTATTACAATTATCACCAATTTAATTTCATAAAAATATAAATTCAAATTCTATTTCAAAAAATCGAAATTCTTCAAAATATAGCAAAAAATAAAAAAAAAAATATTTTTTTTCGAAAATTTTTGGGACTCAATTTTAAAATTCTGAAAATATTCAAAAATTTAGCTTTCAAATGAGTTGCAAAAAATGTTAAATTAAAGGTACAATACACTCCGTGAGCTCCATTTGTTTGATGCAAATGGTGCGTCATCAAGTGAGACGGGGGGAGTAACGTGAAAGAAGCAACCAATTGCAAGCGCGCAAGTTTTCCCACAAAATATTTTATCCAATTAATTTGATTTAAGACGCACGTGATTGATAAAAGTAGAAATAATTTTCCACACTCGATCTTGAAAGTATGAAGTAAATGTATTTTGCAAAATATCTAAAGAGAAAAATATTAATAAATTTTTGAATCTCTTTCCATAAATAATTGAAAATTTCCAAGGCACATCAAAACTTTAAATATACAAAAGATGAAACGCGTGTTCGCAGAGTCAAAAAATCTCGTTTGCGGAAGAACGTGCCAAATGAGTCACCAATGATCTCAAATCTAGGTGGAATTAAATATGTCTGTCATTTTTTTTCGGAATTTCATCAAAAATGGTTAACTACTTTTCATCACATGTTTATTTTTTTGCCAACGAAGGGAGCTTCAGAATGTAACTGAATACGCGATCTGATTGGTTCGCGTTCAATAATCTTGTGATAATGTTGTAATCTTCAGAGCCAATGAGAATGCGTATGCTTAGTCGCATTCTTTAGCTAGCAAAAAATACAGAACTGTAATGTTCTTACAAATTTAACACCCAATAAAGTGTTGTCTACAATGGCTTTTCTGAAGGTCTTCGAACAGTTCCCTCACAAATTATCGCTCAAATTAACTCCCGTGCTTTTGGCAGCTCGTTATCAACTCTCGCGGGGTACAATTGGGATTGGCGATTTTCAATCTGACCAAATTAATTTATTCATTTAAATCCATCAATGCGGATCGAAGCATACTTTAAACGTATGAATTTAACCGCTTTGGGACGGCCGGGACGCGGAGCAATGGAGATTTGACTGTTCCCTCGGGGCAAATTGCTGGCAGTTATGCATTAAATTTGATGGAGAAGGAATTCCTGAAAAGCATCATTTTTCAATTGAGTCCGATCTTGATAAAATGGTAGGAAGAATTCGCTGTAAAAATTACGGACATCATCAGTCATGTTTGTCGAACTCAAAAATCGAAATCAGGGAGGTATACCATGTTCATCGATAATTTTGTTCACCGATTATTTCTTCCCTTTTTTTGCTACAATGCAGTTGAGGGTAATTGGCTCTTGAAAATAGGTATCCGTGTGAAATAAAATGTATCTCTCGTTAGTTATTTCACCCACCAATGAGCGCATTCGATTAACTTCTTATCTATTGATGAGTTAAAAAATGCATTTTTAAGTTAATTAAATTTTCGTTACTTTTTTTATTTCAGGGCATAATGAAGTTGATTAAATCAACCATATAATTCATTTTCTCTGTTTTGCGCGTTTTCACTAATTAAATTTTTGAAAAAAGTTTGGTGAAATCTTTTTCGAATTTTTTATGATGACTCAAATAAAAAATATTATCATCTACCATTAAACATCAACTGCACGGTATGAAAATCATGTAGGCGTTAAAAGTATAGATAAGCTTTTTTCAAAATTTGACAAAAAATATATATGATGAAAAAAGATAGTGAATTGATATACCTCAAATCAGGTCGTTAACCTTGTAAAGGCCAGGAAAAATGTACTCACGAGGTCAAACTTGAATATAATCGAAGCCATGAAAATAAAATTAAGCCTGTTCTTTCGAAACCGTCATAACGCCAAGATCCAGCACAAGTTTTGTGGTTGACCCTAATTCCAAACTGAAAATTATCCAAGAAATTCCAATCTGGAAAGAGTGTGCCTCAGTGAAAATAAATGTCAATCTGAACTTATAAATCCCTTGGTGGGTTCACCCCAAGTATATAAATTTCACCTCAAAACATCTTCGTAAACATAGAGACCCAACCGATGTAGCAGTGAAAATTATGCTGAGGGTTATCAAAAGATCCAAGTTATGGTACAAAGTTATACATGAAATATCCTCCTGGGGCGAGGTTCTGGAAAATTTCTGACCTTGGCAATCGAGAAATAGGTTAGTTTTTTCAACTTTTTTAACCAGGGGAAAACTTAGAAAACGATCGTTTAAACGATAGTCATTTTGAGGCTGGGCGGTCAAATAGCCGCACTGTAGTTTTATTTGCAAAGGAAGCACGTTTAAAATCAATGATTTCAGGCACCATTATTTTTAACAAAAAAAAACTTGTATAAAGAATTTTGAAATTTAATTACTGAGAAAAAAAATTAAGTTCTGCTGATTACAAGGCAAGATTCGTATAAATTCGAATAAGTTATTATACAGCCAGGTTATGCCGTTCTAACTGTAAAAAATCAGATCGGTGGAGTCTCTAAAATTTTTATGATTTTTGACATGCTTATTTTTGATAAATAACTGTAACTCAGCTGTAAGGAGCATAAATTGTTTAAGGGGTACTCAACGGTTTTTGCCATTTTAGATCGGGGCCCAGAACAAAACGGAACAAGTTATAGAAATTCTGAAAAGCCTAGGGAGATCCATCCTTTTGCTTCAGACCAAAAGTAAAAACAGAGTTTTTGAGCACCACAGCACCAAGTGGGAGTAGACTTCTAGAACACTCATTTTGACTTCAATGTCTTTTATCTCGGAAACGGCTTAATGGAAATTGATTACACTTTGTAAGAATAACAATTACTACGAGGTTGACAGTTATCGGAAATATTTTGCGAAAATTTCGATCGGACTTGTTCTAGAATAATGAAAAACTGCAATTTCATGATATTTTAGAATTTGTAGCTCAGTTTTCTCAAAACGATTCGATACAATTTTTTAAATTTGGTATTATTAGGAAAAACATGTCTTCTCAATTTCTAGTGAAAAACTTTTTTTTAACATCGCTTCTATTTATAGAAAATTGCATTTTGGTTCAACCGGAAGTCAATTTTGGAGTTTCTTGAAATTTATTTTCATCCGATTGTACCGAAAGTACCCTCAAATTGAAGCTACTGCAAAACTGAAGTAAAAAGGTGCTACTCACTNAGTAACTCAGCCTTCCCGAAAGTAAAGGTTAACTTTTTGTTTCACAAAAAGAGTACCGAAACTCATTAAAGTTTTAATTATCCGCTAAAAATTTGGACAAAATTTTTTTCTAGATTTTTTACGAAAAATGTTTATTTGGACACTAAGGAGCATAAATTGTTTAAATGAGAATGAGACCGCTTGTCGTGCTAACGCACTTTAGCGCTAAAAAGCCAAAACTCAGTATATTTTATTTTTGGCCACCTTGTGGTCAAAATAAAAAAATAAGAATCAGCAATTTTTTCCTTGATAATTTATGGAACTTTTAACCCTAGACTCATTTGAGTATTAATATCCCCCAGAGCAGGAGAGCCACTTTTTTGGCTGACTTTGAAGTCATATATGGGAAAAGTTTAAGTGTTAGGAATTAATTGTTGTGAAATCTTGAGATAAAAGATAGAACTCAAATTTTTTATTTATTATATTAAGACAATTAAAATATTAATCACTTCATTTCCACTGTGAAAAAGTGAAGTTAACTCAAACTGTTTTCCACAGGAAACCATACGATTTTAATAATGAGATGCTAGTAAAATAAAATTAAGTGAAACCTCATGTTCCTTAACCTGGTCTCCGATTCAAAATACTTATCGGGTTCGTCTATGAAACGATAATTCTCACCTCTGAAATGATGAAATTAGTGGTAAACAATATGTCTGCGCCTTATATTTCTCGCCCCGCTTTCTCATTCATGAGCAATTTTTCTGTTTTTCAAACAAAAAGAAATAAAACAAGTTCTACATTTAGTAGAAAACATTATTTTTTTTAAAATGGTCAAGACGAATTCCTAAAAACTAGTATTTAAGACCTTGTTGTATTAAAAATAAATTGTGAGATAAAGCTGATAAAGAAAAATTCAGAAAATCCAAAAAAAAATAGGATGAAATATATTTCGAACGGCTCATCCAAAAAAAAATTTCTTCATTTTTCAGAAAATAATTGCTAACCTCTGTAGGCGATTTGAACCTTGAACTTCAATTTCGATTATTTTTGTCCTTTCCGGTTTTTTCAAAAAAATGAAAGCCACTTTTATGGCTCTATGAGTCTAGGAGTTAAGGCTATTTTCGAAAAAATCTGAATAAAAACGTGGAGTTTCAAAAAATTAACAAAATATTAGATATAGGTGTGAAAATGACAAGAAGAATCCTTGGTGGTCTGCAACATAGGAAACCCACTGCAAAAGGCCAATACATTTTACGCCAAATACTTTTTTCAACCAGTTGGAGAGTCAAAATTCGATAGTTTCAAATGGCATGTATAACACAACGATGGGATTTCTTCCAGCACAATACCGAGAATAGAAAAGGTTGGAATTCGATTGAATACGGGAATTCGAATAAATGCAAAAAATGATTATATTCAATTTACATCTGATATGATTTGGCCGTCTGTAAGAAGTATAAATCATGTTTATACGATTGCTAATACGGGAGATGTAGATGTGAAACAAGCGAAAATATTGATTGAATGGCCAGAATTTACAATAGTAAACCACCTCAACAATTACTAAAGCTAAGGGTTACAAAAAAAAATAGAGATGTTTACTTTTAATTTAGGACATTTTCTGGCTGATTTACAAAACATTTAAAAGTCACAAATAAACTTTGTAATTTATATATCAAATAATCTAAGATTTTGAAGGGTGGGGTGCTCGCTTAAGTGTAATTTGATTAAGCTGATACTTCATCAAAGAAATTTGCCTTATATTTTTCGAGAGAATTTGTGTGTTTTTGCAAAAATAATTACTGTCATTTAAAAACAATCGAAAATATACATGGTCGGAATTTACAAAATAGTAAATCACCTTACAATAACTTGGTGAATACAGATAACCAAATATGTGTAATCATAGATTCAAATGTAAACCATGGATTTACTGAGGTCTGCTACAAAAATCGTTAGGGAGTTTTCGCGAAACCGAAATTTCCGGTAAATTATCGTGACAAAACAGAAATTAAAAAAACCGGCTTAACAGTGTCACGTAGTTTAAATTTAAATCATCGTTTTTCTGAAAGCCACATAGCGTTCGTTTCGCAAAAAAATTTTGAAAATTCGGGAACCGTCATTATGATTGGTCAAACATAAACGATAATAATTTAGAAAAATCTTTAGGGTTTTTATCATTTGTGTTTAAGTTGAATTTTTTTTTGCTATGATAGTTTACCTGACAGTGATAATAAATTGTATCAATCAACTGTTGAACATCCGTCAAATCCAGCGGTTTGACCAAGATTATGGATTTAGGACTTATATATATTATTTCAAGAATATTTGACAGAAACGTATATCAAAGGTCAAGCCAGCTTCTTGAGTTCAGTTGATTCCAGGCAAATTTTTATAATCGATTTAGCACCAAGTCAAATATTATATTTGACATATTTATACGTAAATTTTTATTTTGGTAACCTTGGTTCAAAGTTTAATAAAGTTTCAACAACTCTGGATCAAAAACAAATCAAATGCCATAAAGAAAAGCAGCCGTTTGAACCAACTACTCAAACCTTATTTGTTCCCTCCTTTTTCCGCCTGGGATACGATAAATCCGGTCACATCGATTACGTAAGTATTTTCTTAGTCTATTTTATCAGATTTCTCAGGCAATGACCAAGGATGTTTTTTTTTTAATTTTTTTATTTAGAGAGTAAACTCTGTTTTTGATGTCGACAGGCAAAAAATTTCAGATTTTCAAATATATGATCAAACTGTCTCATTTCTCATTAGATTTCATTTCAAAAAAAAAAGTTATAAGGTACAAGAAATTATTTGTCGTTGATAATACAAATTAAACTTAATGATAAACATATCCCTTTATTGCCCTCTCACCAAATATTTGTCCTCAAAAACACGGGGGTGAGAAACGACGCGTTCATTTTGAAAACGAGTATCCGATTTGTTCTTAGATAGGCCAAACTGAGCACAATTATCTTAATTATATAAACATTCAAAAATGTTTTTTAATAGGATCAATGTTTTTATTTTTTTTAAGATTACTGAAATTGTTTAATTATTAGTTTTTGTTTAAAAAATAGAAACAAAGGTCTGAGAAAAATAGAAAAATTTGTCTGATTCGGACCAATTTTTATTTATTCACTAGATATTTGTGCACTAGTTTCAGCTATCTAGAACTATCAATGACTCGTTTATTCTACGTTTTTCTCACTCCCGTGTTTTTGAGGGACCAAATCTTTGGGGAGGGCAATAAAGGATATATCGATATATATTAAGGCGGGTGGCATCGACTCGGCAGACTGGAGTCAATTTACTTACGAATTAATTAGTTGCTTACTTTTTTCTGCTTAATATCGTTTGAGCTGAACCAGAATAAATGCTGCATCTACTTATAAAAATAATTTTGGCCTATTTTAGGGAAGATTTGAGTCCCGAACTTTATTTTTTAACTCGCTATAATTTTCAAAAAAAATCATAGCATTATGAAAATTTTCCGCATTTTTTGTCCAAAATTTTTTCTGATCGTTTTTTTTTGAAATTAATGAATAAAAGCTAAAAAATAGGCCACTTTTAACTTTTGCATGCATGTCTACTATTTTCTGACTGCTGTTTGAAAAAAACATAATATGTTTATTTTCATTTTGTCGACTTTTTTAGAAAAATTATGAAAATTTTCCCGGCAATCAAACGTCCATTTTTTATTAGTGGTTTTTTGAATCTTTACCATGAAAAATTCAGGCAGAATCACATATTAAATGTTTTTGGTATTCTATAAATATCCGTATTCAATAATGAGTGGTCGGCCGCGATTTTCATTTCTAAAACTTATAGATGGAAATTTTTAAACACTCGGGCTGTACACTCGCTAAGTGCCATTTGGCACTGAATATTTTTAAATTTTTTTATGCTGTAAAATTCCAAATAAAATTGTGGGTGTAATAGGCGCGATTTCTTTAGATAGTGAGAACATTTTTAATATTCAAAACGCAAATTGAAAGGTCATTTTTAGTTCTCAAAAAAAGTTTTTTTTCTCTACTTTTTTGCCCATTTTTGACCATTTTCATGGGAAAAAAAACTTTCATATCAAGGAATTTTTTAATTAGCACGTTAAAAACAAGACTTTTTAAGCGCACTTACACCGACAATGTCTGAAGTTTATTAATTTCGTCTTTAAAAACAAATCTGTAGTCGAGTTTAGTTGGAAATGGATGTACAGTGAAAAAGTTGGTTTTTTTGATATTTCCCAGAATATCAGTTTATGTTAAGAAATTAAAAATATAAACGTTTGCAAAGAATGGACACTTTTTGATTGAAGATAAAAATAAAAAAATAAATTTTCACATTTTTTTTCCTTCATTTATTCGCTCTGAAAAAATGTACCAATCGCCGGATCGATCCACCCCTTAAGTCGAAAGTGCTCAAATTTATTGATTTAAAATTTCGGACAATCAGTATCCGTGTTAAGCCGGGGAAATTTCAAAAATAAAAAAAAAGTTTGTGTTCAAAAAATTTCACGGCCTAGAACATAGTTTCCCAAGTGTGTCTGGCAGGGAGAATATGTCTATACTTAGATAGCCCATAACCAAATTCTTAGAAAAACAAAGCCAGTCTTAAAGGGGTGTGGGACTCTCATTGTGGACATATCTTGGTGATTTATACGGAATAGTAAGAGCTTCTGAGGGAAAAAATGAAAATACTCATTTTGTGATTCAAATCTCCTAATCTGATGAAAAGTACCGTCTCAAATTGGTTTGACGATCACACCAAGCAGTCATAGTTATCGTTACAGGACGATCTTTTTTCAAAACTGCAAAACTTCTATCTCCTTCCAGACGAGTATATCAAATTTGAGCTCAATTTTCGCAGAAACACGTAACGGTAGTATGCCCAATCTTTTGAGGAGAGCTTTTTTGGATCGGGCCGACGGAAAAATTTCTAAACGGGAAATATCAACGTTTTTGACAATATAAGACTTTAAAAACTATCTCCCCGAGGATACATTTGCAAATGGCTCAAACTTCAACTCAGTATTCCCCAGAAAATTTTCAAGAGATGGGCGAGTGTTTTTGAATTCCCGTCTAGGAATCTAATATATGAATTTTCAATAGTCATTGTTGAAAAAATTTCCGAAAAAATTTGTGCTGCGATTTTTTCGAAGTTGCCAAAAGAAGGCCAAGTAAAAATCTCTCTCTTGTGTTCTTATTTTTTTATTTTGACCACAAGGTGGCCAAAAATAAAATATACTGAGTTTTGGCTTTTTAGCGCTAAAGTGCGTTAGCACGACAAGCGGTCTCATTCTCATTTAAACAATTTATGCTCCTTAGTGTCCAAATAAACATTTTTCGTAAAAAATCTAGAAAAAAATTTTGTCCAAATTTTTAGCGGATAATTAAAACTTTAATGAGTTTCGGTACTCTTTTTGTGAAACAAAAAGTTAACCTTTACTTTCGGGAAGGCTGAGTTACTGTTATTTATCAAAATAATGTATCAAAAATCACAAAATTTTTAGAGACTCCACCGATCCGATTTTTTTACAGTCAGAACGGCATAACCTGGCTGTATAATAACTTATTATTACGAATTTATACGAATCTTGCCTTTATTATTAATAAGGCAAGATTCGTATCATTAACTTGTAATCAGCAGAACTTAATGTTTTTTCTCAGCATTTTAATTTCAAAATTCTTTATATAAGATTTTTTTGTTGAAAATTATGGTGCCTGAAATCATTGATTTTATAACGTGCTTCCTTTGCAAATAGAAACTACAGTGCGGCTATTTGACCGCCCAGCCTCAAAATGATTATCGTTTAAAACGATTCGTTTTCTAAGTTTTCCCCTGGTTAAAAAAGTTGAAAAAACTAACCTATTTTCTCGATTGCCAAGGTCAGAAATTTTCCAGAACCTCGCCCCAGGAGGATATTTCATGTATAACTTTGTACCATAACTTGGATCTTTGATAACCGTCAGCATAATTTTCACTGCTACATCGGTTGGGTCTCTATGTTTACGAAGATGTTTTGAGGTGAAATTTATATACTTGGGGTGAACCCCACCAAAGGGATTTATAAGTTCAGATTGACATTTATTTTCACTTGAGGCACACTCTTTCCAGATTGGAATTTCTTGGATAATTTTCAGTTTGGAATTAGGGTCAACCACAAAACTTGTGCTGGATCTTGGCGTTATGACGGTTTCGAAAAGAACAGGCTTAATTTTATTTTCATGGCTTCGATTATATTCAAGTTTGACCTCGTGAGTACATTTTTCCTGGCCTTTACTAAGATTAAACGACCTGATTTGAGGTATATTAATTTCATCTATCTTTTTTCATCATATGTATTTTTTTGTCAAATTTTGAAAAAAGCTTATCTATACTTTTAACGCCTACATGATTTTCATACCGTGCAGTTGATGTTTAATGGTAGATGATAATATTTTTTTAATTTGAGTCATCATAAAAAAATTCGAAAAAGATTTCACCAAACTTTTTTCAAAAATTTAATTAGTGAAATACGCGCAAAACAGAGAAAATGAATTCATAATGGTTGATTTAATAAACTTCATTATGCCCTGAAAATAAAAAAAGTAACGAAAATTTAATTAACTTAAAAATGCATTTTTTAACTCATCAATAGATAAGAAGTTAATCGAATGCGCTCATTGGTGGGTGAAATAACTAACGAGAGATACATTTTATTTCACACGGATACCTATTTTCAAGAGCCAATTACCCTCAACTGCATTGTAGCAAAATAAAGGGAAGAAATAATCGGTGAACAAAATTATCGATGAACATGGTATACCTCCCTGATTTCGATTTTTGAGTTCGACAAACATGACTGATGATGTCCGTAATTTTTACAGCGAATTCTTCCTACCATTTTATCAAGATCGGACTCAATTGAAAAATGATGCTTTTCAGGAATTCCTTCTCCATCAAATTTAATGCATAACTGCCAGCAATTTGCCCCGAGGGAACAGTCCAAATCTCCATTGCTCCGCGTCCCCGGCCGTCCCAAAGCGGTTAAATTCATACGTTTAAAGTATGCTTCGATCCGCATTGATGGATTTAAATGATATAAATTAATTTGGTCAGATTGAAAATCGCCAATCCCAATTGTACCCCGGAGAGTTGATAACGAGCTGCCAAAAGCACGGGAGTTAATTTGAGCGATAATTTGTGAGGGAACTGTTCGAAGACCTTCAGAAAAGCCATTGTAGACAAACACTTTATTGGGTGTTAAATTTGTAAGAACATTACAGTTCTGTATTTTTTTGCTAGCTAAAGAATGCGACTAAGCATACGCATTCTCATTGGCTCTGAAGATTACAACATTATCACAAGATTATTGAACGCGAACCAATCAGATCGCGTATTATCAGTTACATTCTGAAGCTCCCTTCGTTGGCAAAAAAATAACATGTGATGAAAAAGTAGTTAACCATTTTTGATGAAAATTCCGAAAAAAAATTGACAGACATATTTAATTCCACCTAGATTTGAGATCATTGGTGACTCATTTTTGGCACGTTCTTCCGCAAACGAGATTTTTTGACTCTGCGAACACGCTTTCATCTTTTGTATATTTTAAAGTTTTGATGTGCCTTGGAAATTTTCAATTATTTATGGAAAGAGATTCAAAAATTTTATTAATAATTTTTCTCTTTATTAGAATATTTTGCAAAATACAATTAACTTCATACTTTCAAGATCGAGTGTGGAAAATTATTTCTACTTTTTATCAATCACGTGCGTCTTAAATCAAATTAATTGGATAAAATATTTTGTGGGAAAACTTGCGCGCTTGCAATTGGTTGCTTCTTTTCACGTTACTCCCCCCGTCTCACTTTGATGACGCATCATTTGCATCAAACAAATGGAGCTCACGGAGTGTATTGTACCTTTAATTTAACATTTTTTGCAACTCATTTGAAAGCTAATATTTTTGAAATATTTTCAGAATTTTAAAATTGAGTCCCAAAAATTTTCGAAAAAAAATATTTTTTTTTGATTTTTTGCTATATTTTGAAAAAATTTCGATTTTTTGAAATAGAATTTGAAATTTATATTTTTATGAAATTAAATTGGTGATAATTGTAATACCTTCCTTTTCCACGATCAGAATCATTCTCTACATAAAATGGCGCCGATACGAATAAATCATCAAATCCGTCATTGTCTAAATCTCCAGGGGTAAGCATAACCCAGCCAAATTGACCTCCGGATTTTGTTCCATTAACTGCTGCGAATCGCTCAAAGCGCTCTTTACCGCTTCCAGTGTTATTTTGAATAAAAATATAAACTCGACCATAGTTTGCTGAGAGTAAAGATGAGTCTAATTTGCTCCAAGTTGGCGCAGAAATTGCGATATCGTCAAAACCGTCTCCGTTAAAATCCGCAACGACAATTTGATAGCCGAATTGTTCTCCCATTTGATCACCAGCTTACATATTCGGTGAGACAAAAATACTCGACAATGATAAAAAAAAGGTTAAAATTTAATTTTGCGATATGAAAAATTATTTGGATCATATAATATGATACGATTTATATCATGGTTTTATTTTCCCATAAAACTAGGCAATTTTAAGGGAGTAGTAGGTTAATGGATTGATTATTTAAGAGAATCGTCCGGAACAAATTATTTTGGCAACTTTATAGTTTTCAGTTTACTTATAGTTAGTTGGATGCTGCATCCAGGATGCAATAAAAAAAATATTTTTTTAGCGACAATGAAATAATAAATTTTATTTTTAGCGGTTTTCCCATATTTGAAATTGAAGAGCCGATTCTGAAAGAATGAAAAATTAATGATACGTACTGTCATGACGAGCCACGTTCTTAAAAAGTCATAAACTTTAGTCAGATAGATAATTGTCCCCTGATTCATCATAGCGTCTCAGGGAAATAGATAGCTGCGCATCTTTTGGTAAATTCAAATCCTTGAAATATCACTTCCAGTACCTGAAGCTGTTCTTTTCCGGTCAATTTTGCTTTCGAGTCAGCTGATTTGATTTTTGTTACTGCCATTTTACCTCTCATGAAAACCCGCGGACTAAAAGTCATTTTTCGCACCTTGAAACTAATTTTTTTTAAAAAAAATCTCAAAACTCAATAAAACCTACGACTTAAAATGTCAACTACAAATCGTCAATTGTCTAACCGTCCCTATAAAATTTTCACTTGTTAGATTGAAAAACTCCTCCTTTTCGAAATTGTCTTTGATTTTATAGGCCATAACTGCTCCAGTTAATCTCCAGCGGTACCTATGAACCGCACCAATAAGAATTTCATCGGTTAACTCGTCCCCATCAAGTTCAATTGCTGCAGATGAAGAGCCAAAATGTGTCGAGTCGAAATATTTTTCCATGTACTTTACATAAATATCATTTGCTGACAAATCATTCTGTTTTATGGTTAGTGTTGTGTTATTTTTCTAATTAAATTTTCTAAGCTGGAGTACATTTTTAGTCGATAAAATTTTTGGTCGGTTTCTTTTCTGCTATCTTTTGCTATGAAACATGCGCAGGCAGCCAAAATGTACCAATTTGAAAAAAATGTGTGCAAATTGCATAATAAAAAATCGTTTGTCGGGAAAATGTCATACAGGGGGGGGGCGATATCGCCGAAAAACCTGCGCAATTTCACGATGTTTAGCTTAATTCCTCCCAGTGCCAATATTGTTGAAATTGCGTGGGCGTTTGAGGTTTTCATACAAAATTACTTTTAATGCGTCATGAATGACGTCATATTTCATGATCAAATTTTTTAAATCTATTTTTATGAATTTTCATTTAATTACCTTTGGTGTAGCCAGAACATTTTGGTATTTTACTTCATTTGACCCTATTGTAAAACTTCTTATAAATTAAAAACTTTTCAAATTATGATGTCACTTTAAACGCCCACGCGTTTTTCAATTTTGATTAAAAAAAATTTATTTCTGTACCCTAAGTTCCAATATTGCCGATTTTTTTTTGGAATAAAACTTTCGGCGATATTGGGCCCCCTGTATTTCTTTAATTTGTATTTAACCTGTAGTACTGATTTCCACTTACAAAATTTTCATAGCAAATGAAAGACACTTTTTAACAAGTCGACCAAAAATGTATACTCCAGGAAGCTGAATCAAAACTTCTTTATTGAAAAAGTATGTAAGATTTAAGGTGGCGATTTCAGCGCTAGAGAGAAAACGACACCGTCAAATTAAAAGTGAGGTAGTACAAAGTCATCACAAGACTATTGAACTCAAGCCAATCATTATGCGGATGATCAGGTGCTTTATGGAGCTGAAATATCCATATTAATCTGACATAATGTAAATTTTTATTTTTTGAATCTCGCATTGGTTTATTGGTTAGCCAATGAAGTTAAAGCATTTCGAGACTGAAAAGAGCTTATAAGGCTTTTAATAGAAATAAATTCGACTCGACAATTTTCGGGGGAAAATAACGTGTTCGGAAATTTTCGCTGAATAATGATTAAATGAAATTTTATTTTTAAATTTTTGATGAAAATTGTATTTAAAAACTTTGGCAAAAAAATTTTCTATAAATTTTTTTATTATGAAATTTCAAGCAAATAAAAGTGTAAAAAGCTTACAAATGTTTTTATATTCGAACCAGACTCAAGAAATTGAAATTTTATAATGCAGAATCGATCTTTCTTATATTTTAATTTTATAAAAATTACAAAAAATCATGCATTTTGATGATAATACGAAATCAACGTTGAGCGAAATTTTTTTGCTGGATAGCCTGTTTATTTAACCAGTCAAAAGTTGTTAACGATGCTATAATTCTATGCCCAAAAAAAATTCTCGAAGAATTTTTGTCCCAGATTCTACAAAAAATAAAAAAATTATTTTCCAACACTGACCTCACGGTATTTTTGTTTTTTGAGAATACCCAATAACGTATAATTTTCAAAAGTACTTGTAGAGAGCATACGCTGCCCTCCTAACCTTTCGTGCAGCTGATGTTTCGACATTTGACCTTGTCCATAATTTCGTCCTGGAGACCCAATGTAAGCCACATTTGAATTTTTTGAAAATGAAATGTCTGATAGACCAGATTGGCAAAATCCATCCTTATCGCCCATTCCGTTACCAAGCCGAAGTTTTTCTAAGCAGGGGCGCTGTACGAAAGATGGAGAATTTTTGATGGATAAATCTTTTGAAAAACATCGACCAGGAATACTAACAAAATCACTTTGAAATTTACAAAAAATCAAATATTAATATTTCAAACTTACGAAAATTTTCCGAAAAAACAATATCGAGAATTTGTTTCAGTCGTATTCGATCATAGTTGTTGTTATTTAATTTTTATTTTTGTTCGATTTATAATTTACATTACTTTTTCATATAAAGTTTTAAGCTTTTCGATACTGTTTTTTCTGACAAATTTCAAATGATATCACTTTTCTAACCGAAGTACTCGAAATAGCCGAACAGATTTAATAAAATATAGAAAAAAAATTGGTCCGAAACGTATCACTTTTCTTTAAAAAAAACCGAAAAATTTCCCAATTCGCACAATTTTTCGGTATTTTCTCTGAATATGTGTGATCATTTTGAGCCAGAGTCTAAACGGTGCGGACAACCTACTAATTACTGAGAGGCATTTTGGTTGGGAAAAAAGATATAATTAAAATTTCTTCTGACATTTTTGGAAATTTTCCTTTCGTTATTTCTCCATATAGATTTTTGACATGTCTGAGGATTAGATCCAGTTTTGTAACAATTTAGTTTAATTTGAAATCGAGGTGCGCACGCCACCAAGTGACCATTAGCACTCACTCCTAATGATGCACCAAGTTGTTCTTGATCAATAATGTAAGCTCTGTGTTTTTGAAAATTTTTCGATTGGCGGCGAAGATCTATCTGAGTGCATGTTTGTCGGGACTTTTATTGGATTAAAAAAAATGATTCTGGACTACATTTTCAAACTTTATGATATAACATTTTTATATAAATAAATAAAACACAATTTCAATGACCGTTATTTCAAAAAATAGTTTTTTTAATAAAAAAAAACGAAATTTTGATTATTTTTCAAAATAAATTGACAATTTTTAATTATTTACTAAGGAGGTAGGCAACGCTATCCGCTTAATTTTTGAACAATGCTTGTTTTTTATATTTTCTAATACATACAATTAAGCAAGAGTTCAATGAACCCTTACTTCCACTACATAAGTACCAAAACCTCAAATTAGCATTTTTGAAGAAAAACTTTATGTAAAAATTTTCAAATCCATTTCCTGTTGTGGAGTTACTGTACATAAGTATACCTTACCACCCTTTGGGGCTAAGGGTGCCCCGATAACAATTTTAGTACTATTTTGTTCTTCATAGATTGCGATTGATCTCCCGAAATTCTCACCCTTTGATTGTCCATTCACAAGTTGAAAGGGATCAGAAACAATGTTGAAAGAAGATATAAAGTCTTTTTAAGGTTGAAATTAGTTTTAAGTACCTAATATATTTCTATTGAAATTTATCCGTGGAAATAAGTACGTCAGGGTTGTCACGCTTCAGGGTTTACGACGGTCGGAAATCAAAGAAAATTACGCGAAATTTATCAATGATTTTAAAATTTTCTCATCAAAAAAATTTGGACTTGATTTATTTTCTTAAGAGTTTATGATTGACTTTATAAAACATTTTTATGTGGTAGCTATAACTAATGGATATTTTCCTGTTTGAATTTTTCATTTATATTGAATTGGAATCCTGGTCCAGGATTCCTGGATAAAAAAATGCATAATAAATAATTAAAAAAACTTTTTCATGGCAATTTTTATCCATCCCTTGGATTATTGTTCAATCTGATTTGAAATTTTTTTTATATTTAAAAAAAATACCGAAACCTGACGAAACAACCACATCGCATCATCAATTATGATTTACAAGGCAAAGTTTGGGTGTGCGGAGTCACGAAAAAAATTTGCAATGAACCATTTTTGAGAGAATCGAAAACTGTAAAATATGTGAAATTCGGTGAAAATTTCGATTTTCGATTTTTCGAAATTTATATCAATTTCGTCAAACCAAAACCTTCAAGCTCAAATAGAAAAAAAATCACCCTTTTTTCGTTGGTTATTTAATCTTTAAAAGTATCGAAACTCTTAAGTTTTCAATTTGAACAAAAAAAAGGCTTGTATCGCTGACACACTTTGTCGCTAAAGGGCAAAAACTCATAAAATTTTATTTTTGCCCACCCGGGTCAAAATAAAGGAAACTACACGCCAAAATTTTTTTTGTCTAGACGATCTCTGAACTTTTGAGAGTAAATTAGAGAAAATCACTTTTGACTGCGAACACCCTATAAGAAGTTTCATTTTGACTTTTAAGTAAATCTCACTGAATTCTTTTCCTAACAAAATCATACAATATGATATTTCCCTGTGCTTTAAAAACTGAATAAATAATAATTTTGATAAATTTAGATGTTGTTGATACTTTCGGTTTGACACTTGGTTGTATTATTAACACATGGAAGTTTGGATGCTGTAAATTTTCATTATTAAGGAGACCATTTGCCCAAAAAGTTTAAGCTAACTAGGTCAATCATTTACGCCAAGGGTTACAGAGCGTCAGACTGGTTTTTGCTCTTTATCGCCTTCATACTCGATGGTACATACTCGATACTCGTACATACTCGATGGTAGTTTCGAAGCAACCCATTCGAATTAAAGATAGCTGAGAATTATTGTGAGGTAATCTACTGTATCGAATGACATATAGTAAATTAAAGGGGCCAAAATTTAGAAAACCGTTGCCAAAAAATCTGAAAATGTTCAACTTCCACGCGATTTAGTGAGTAAACTGTGGCCCTAAAGTCAAGCCCACGCTTATTTTCATTTCTTAACCGATTTAGTCAAGAGTCTAGACTCTCATTATTTCGCTTTAAATTTGTGTCTAGAGTCTAGACTCTAGACACAAATTTAAAGCGAGAATAATGCCTGAGTTTCAAGTGGCGTCGAGACTATAAGTGATTTGTTAAAATGACACTGAGTAAGTACATAAAAATGGGCTGTATTCATAACGGGGCCTCCTCGCACACATCAGCCACTTTTTAGCCAACATTTTTTTTATATAATTCGGCTTTTGAAAACGACTCATCCGATTAAGTCCTTAGATAGCTCAACCTGAGCACAACTATTCAAAGAAAAATTAATGAAAAAGTAGCCCGAATCAGACCATTGTTCCAATTTTTTTTAACAAAAACTGATAATCAAACAATTTCAGTAATCTCAGAAGTAATCAAAAAATAGTCCAATTCGGACCACACTTTTTATTTTATTATTCACTGAATATTTGTGCTCAGTTTGAGCTGTCTAAGAACTAAATAGGATAAGTCGTTTTCAAAAGCCGAATTATATAGAAAATTTGGCTAAAAAAGTGGCTAATATGTGCGAGGAGGCCCCGTAATCGGTATATAAAAATTTCAAGCTTCATTTAAGGCGAAATTTTTCTCGAAAAATGCTGATTTTTTTTGAAAACGGGACACAATTTTTTGCCCAAATTTTTCTGAGTCAATTTCAGCACAGAAACTCAAATCGCTTGTAAAATAAATTCAATCTGAGCTCGTTGATTTGTTCATTACCTATCTTAAAGTAAAATTAAATATAAGAATACCTATATAAGAATAGATTTAATAAATAGATTAAAATCTGGAAGCTACTGCATATTTGCTCGACCTTTGCCTGATAAAAGAAGTATGATTAAAAAATCCATGTTAAATAATAACTGTCTATAGAACCAACTTTTTTCCTTATTCTTGGATTTGACCATCATTTCCGAGTGGCAATAATCCGTTTTTTGTTCGAAGGGTTATATAAACACAGGACCGATTTTCGCGATTTTCCTAAACGATTTTTATTTTTTGTTATGTATAAATAAAGGCATAAAGGGAAACAATTTGCTTCATGGTTATATTCGAGGATGGCTATAAACAACAAAAACCCTAAAACTTCAAAGTGAAGTTGATATTGAATTTTTCTATTGTTAATAAAACTTTCGTTTTATATTAAACCTATATTTTCATTAAAAGGACAATTTCTTTTTCAATTATGTATAAATAGCGTGTCCACATTCGATTTTCGCCCAAATCGACAGGTTAGATTTGTCGGTAAGATATTTGGCTATATCACAGAAAAATTGAAAGTTTTGGACTTTCTAGATTCTAAATTTTTATGAGATTGAGCTTTCCGGTTCAATAAAAAATCATAAAATTTATGATAAGATCATCAAAACAAATTTTCAGACATTCTTTTTTGTACCATAAAATTAATAATTAAATATATCATATGCAATTTCGCCAACTTTGAGGTATTTTTCTGATTTGAAAAAAAAATAATAATTTTTGAATAATTTTTAATACACATACACGTAAGATGATATTTCTGTGAGCGATATATCTTGTCCCCCAAAATGAATACAACTCTAGAAAAGTCGATATTTATTAATGTACCGAAATACTATCTTACCAGATTTGTCACTACTGCCAAATTTTATGGCGCGTTTGATTGGAAATATTTTGTCCAAAAATAAATATTTTTTCTTTAAAATAAATATTTACTGGGAACAATCGTAATTTTCACCAAACACGAGGTTTTTAAGTGTTTTTTTCAAAAAGGTTCGGAGCCAAAAACAAATTTTTAATTTTTATATTTTTTCAAAAATTGTGCTTATTTCACTTATAACAGCGTTGATCCAAAAACGACTGATTCGGCATTTGTTTTACAAAATAATTGAATTCAAATTATTAAACAGAAAAAAAAGGGTGGTGCGGCGTTAAGTTATACGCGTATAGTTAGATTCCACGCAAAAACCGACGTAAGCCTCCGCAAAAACTAGCATTTGAAAAATATTTTAATCGTCCTGGCGTGCGGCGTATAGTTATAGGCAAAAGATAGGGCTTTTTTTCAAACGTTCCTAGGCAAAAGATAGGCGTTTTAACCAGATTTTTCAGATCAAGATTCTCTGGTCGGCGCGACAATGAAAAATACATTTTTTTAAAAACATGTCAGATTGACCAATGAGTGTCGCGTATTTCAAAAAATTTAAGAACATGTTTTTCAAGTCTCGCAGAACAATGTCGGCTAGCTTGAAATGAGCCATAGTTATTCAGATAAAAATATAGTTTTTCTATTTTTCTGGGAGTGATTTTTTGATAAAATTAAATTTATACATCCTAAAAGATTTTTGTAACGAAAATTAACTTTTAAATCACTATACGCCCGCTATTAACTTTCCAACTATACGCCGCGCCGCACCCCCCTGTATATACACTAAAAATTTTAGTCTAGAATATATGTTAAGTACCCTTAAATCACCAAAAATTCTTACTCTGACCATATTTTAACGCAATTTTAAACTCTAGATATTGTCCAATGACCAATCAGAGCACATTTTCCCAAAAGTACGCGTATAGTTAGAAAGTACGCGTAAAGTTAGAATTACGCATATAGTTAGGGTTTTTTGGCGAAAACTATTCTAACTATACGCCGCACCGCCCTTGTACTGAAAATACCAAAAATTCGCCTATAATTTTGATCACGTGACGACTATTTTTTCATACTTTTTTTCAATTTGATTAATTGTTCGCCCTCAAGAACTTAAAGAACAATTAACCCAGTACTTCTATAGGCTGATTTTAATGGTGAACAGTGTTCACTGAACACGCTTTGTATTAAGTTTGACGTCCAATCAAAAATTTAATTTCAATAGGGACCAAATGGACATATTTTGGGAGTTGACATTGTTATTTAATCAACCTGTAAATGTTATTAAATAGATTCATGAAAATCATGTAATTAATAGGTCCGATCATATTTTTCAGAAATACAAATTTGTTGGTCTTCATAAAATCTCGTTCATAATTTTAATTTTTCGCATTTTATAATTTAGCGACACTTTTCAGCTTTGGTCAAAAATACAGATTTTTTAAATAAAAAGTTCAAGAAGACAATGAAGTGAGACCAAATGATTTTTTTTAAGATTTTCACTGATTTTATTCAAAACTAATTTATAGCGTAAAATATTATGCTTCATTTTTCGTGTAACTAGTATTTTTTTTAAATGTTATCGAAAATGGAAAAAATATATATTTCCCAATTTCTATCAAAGTTTTCATAAATTTTTGATTAATCTGGTGTAAAGTTGTACAAAGAAATTCAGAATACTTTACGTTAACCTCTGTCTATGTCGACGCTTGTGTTTCCTCAACAACTAGTAACAAACATTTTAAAGGCGGAATCTCCGTTTTTATGATAAAATGTTCGTTTATTCTGCTGCGATGATATCTAATCGCAACCCCGGAGAACATCTAACAAGGTGTAAGCCGCCGTCGAAAAAAATCCCTTTTCATTGTGTGCTTTACTCCACAGCATCACTTTTCTAGCTGTCTCATGTACGAATTTCGAACTTTTGAAAAATTCATCTTTTGAACCTTTGAAACATTTATGAGACACTCGAAAAGCTTTTAACTTTCCTAATTAAGAAACGACGTTTTATAGAACCATTTTTAAAATAGCTTTCCAGACAAATTGCGATCCTAACGGAACGTTTGCAATTCCCGAAGCATATCCATTCGAAACTATAACCAGGCACCCAGAACTCTTCAATGATCAACCGCTTAATCCGCGAAAATATTTCCAATACTATTTTTAAATGAAAATATACTCCAATGCACAATTGGATATCTAAACTTTTTAAGTCAAGCCCACACTGTACTTACAAACCACTTATATTATCAGCTAGACAACTTAATAACATTCTAATCTATTATTTATTTCAGGCAAAATGCGTCCATTTATTACAATTATAGTGCACTGTTACATATTTTCTATTCAAATCTGTATTGAAATTTAGGTCCATTTTTCTAGAAAATCTCGAGAGACTTATTACTCCTTAGAAGTATTACATCCTGCTATAACAATATTTTAATGGAACAAACAGCCTTGAAATTATAAGAAATAAATTCGAAAACGTTCGCAAAATAATGAGAATTTTATAAAGATGTCTTATTTTGGAAATTGGAATATTCGACAGAACCCAGAAAGTTTTCATAATTTTTATTTTCTTGAATTTTAGCGATATTCGGTAGATGCATATCTTAAGCTTATTCTTCTGATATCAAATCTATATTTTTTTAGATGAATATTTCTAAAAGTTATTTCATTTTCTCTCATAACTAAATAAACACAATCCTATTTGAAACTGCACGAAAATTTATACATACGTTTTTATGTGCTCAGATCAATTTTACCTATCACATTCATCAGAACAGATTCTGAAATTGAACTAAAATTAAATGAAAAATTGATCATTTTTGCAAAATGTGTTCCAAAACACAGATGCACAGGTGGTGGGTTCCACAATTATAATTTTCGATTTTTTCTACCGACTGCATTTTCTGAAAATTACTAGTTACTTAAATTTTCAGACTTAAAAATCAAATTTAAGTTCATCTCGAAATTTCGTAAATTCTGCTTATTTCTCTAAAAAATATTCACGGCGATTAAATGATTTCCCCACGGCCTTCTGAATCATGAAAGCGAATAGAATTACCTTTATTTTTCTCTGTCAAAATTAAATTACATGCATCTTAATCAAGTTTACCTCAGAAAATTATCTATGTTCTTCAAAAATGTCTTTTTTCTGGTCTATTTTATTCAATTCTTCGTCCAAGGTTTCCTGCCAATTTCCCACGATCCTCTTTTTTGTCTATCTCTTTGAAGTAATTGTTTGTCACTTGCTCAAAGGCCCCTGTCTCTTGTTATCAAGATAAGGTTTTTAATAATGTATATATATTTTTATTAATCAAAGTCTCCTAAGAGGGGTCAAAAAGGTCACTACTATTCTCGATCTCAATTTCGAGCGGGTTTTTGACGAGGTTTTATTCTTTTGCGCCTATTGCGCCCTCTTAGGGTTGTTAGCTTGGCTACTTCAAAGGAGGAAACGGATGAAAAAAGCTCAACTGTTTTTTTATTTAGAAATAAAAAAAGAAACTATTTTTGGAATTGAAAATTTATTATTTTACGGTGGGGGATTGCCGGCAGGGCTCTCTGATTTATGAATGAGACGAACGGGGAATAGACGCACTTCAAATAGCCTAGACGGATGTGATAATCAGAATTATCACATTTTTTTACTAGGGCGAGGCTGAAAATAGGGGCCATACATCACGTAAAATAATATCTTATGTTCCGAAAAATTCCCAGATTAAGAAAATTATATATAGACAAAAAATCTTAAAAAATAAGTAAAAATATAGAAATAAGCTTTGTATTCAACGAGACGTTACAAATTGAAACGTAAAATCTCAACCCCCAAAAGTCTTAAGTCTTTTAATAATTAGTAAACATTTATTAATTCAAACGTCTCAGTATTCTCTACTTAATTAATTTCAACTTTCCAAAATCATAAATTTTCGAGTAAAATTGTTTTTAAAATAACAGACAAATCATAAATGTCTTGAGGCTATTTTGACATGATTTAAGCAACCTAAATTGAATGATGCGCCATAAATTATGCCTTATAATTTATGAATCATTTTTTTCTTAATAATTTAGTGTTTAGTTCTAATGAATCATTTCCCAATTCAAGCCGAACTCAATTCCGATCTCGGAATTACGCGTAGCTACGCCATGGCGCGCCACTCGAAAAAAACATAGGGGCAAATTTCTATGATAAAGTATAATTTAGAAATGTCATTTATTTACTCCTGAACGTATCATATGTACCTACAAAAACAAATATTGTTGAGAGTTAGCCTTATGAGATTAAGTGCGATGATTGGCTACAAAATCTCAAATGTGGCTCCACTCGTCATATTCTTAGAATTGTAGACCCTTGAAATTATAAAGTTAATTTTTTTTATCAATTAGCTCGATTATGATTTGATGAATTGAAACTGAATGAATTAAATTGAGAAGGTTGTTTAATATAATATATAAGTGAAAGATAATTGGCGATTTAGGACTCGGCTGCGCAGAGCCATATATAGCGTGTCCACCATTAATTTGGTAAAATTTTACACAGACCAGTACATGTGAAAAATGAAGCCCGATTGGTCGATTTTGGCCGAAAATCGATTGGTGGACACGCTAGCCATATATGAGTGAGTCTAGGCATGCCGATCTACCCGACTTCACCTCTGTTCTCAGATAGTGCCGATTGGCACTTGGTGTTTTCACGGGTGGGGGGTTCGATTTAACCTGATTATCTTTTTGGCTTGGAAATGTGGCTGATTGGCTGAATTGCTAACGATTTTTCAAACAAAAATAATGGCCTCCAAGATTAAGATAAGTTAAGGTTGTACGACGATGAACATTTTCGACTAAAAGTTGAATTATTACAGGAGGAAGCCTAATATCGCCAAAA
This sequence comes from Oikopleura vanhoeffeni, assembly GCA_004367855.1. NCBI lineage: Eukaryota > Metazoa > Chordata > Appendicularia > Copelata > Oikopleuridae > Oikopleura > Oikopleura vanhoeffeni. Next base: position 295,863 of record SCLH01000008.1, read on the forward strand.
GTTTTCTTCCAGAAAAATTTGACGATATTGGGCACTTTTGGCAATATTGGCACTTTCGGCGATATGGGGTCAAAAATATTTTTTTTTCTCAAGAAATGAAAAAACGCTTGGGCGTTCGATATGACGTCATAATTTGGAAAGTTTTTAATTTTATAAGGAGTTTCACAATAGAAGAAATGAAATACAAAAACTTGAGAAATTTAATCTTAAAATATGAGTCATATTATATGACGTTATTTATGACGCACTCAAAGTAATTTTTTATAAAAACTTCCAAAACCTAGGCAATTTTGGCGATATAGGCTTTTGCGGCAATATTGGAACTGGCAGGACTTCAGCTTAAAAAATCGTGAAATGGCGTAGGTTTTCTTCAGCGATATCGGGCCTCTTCTTGTAGTAGTTTAGTTCAAATTACTTTTTGGCGCTTGAATTTTTAATCATGATTCTGACAATTGGAGATGGCCATCAAAACTATCAATTGTTGGACCAAAATTAATCGATTTTTGGATGATTAATATTATTTAAAACAATGTTTTTTCTCTTTCTAAGTCAAAATTGATTCTTTTGAATTAATATCTGAATTCACAGCTGGGCGGCGAATGGTCAATATCAGAGTTAAACAGATTCGAATCAAAGTTCGGGATATAAATCACTCAATTCGCATTATACACGCATAGTTAATTCATTACAAATATTTCAAAGAATTCAAACACGATAAAAAAATCAACTAGAGGAAACTTATTGAATTTAAATTTTTATCGTTTGATTATTTTTTGTAGTTTTGTAAAAATAGAAGTGAATACGAAAAATTCAAAATGATTTTAAAATCTAAATATTTTCATTCTAGCTTGAATTCTTGCCTGAAATTTAAACAAATCTGAATCGTTTATTTCAAGAAGGTTTTCCGTTTTAACATTTTTTGATAATTTTAGTTTTTTAAGTGCTCAAGATTATAAAATTAATTCAACTTCAATACATCATATTTATATTTATTAAAGCTATGGAGAAGAAATTAGAACGATACCTTCCTTAATTACTAATAAAGGGATTTAAAAATAATTAATTTTTTCGAATGTCAATTTTGGTCGATTTTTGCATTTTTCGGGTCAAATAAATGGATCATTTTTGATAACAACATATCCCTTTATCACTTTTTGCTTAGATTTTGTAGCCACTACTCTTTTTAACGTGTGATTTTAACGTTGTGGCTCCGCAATCTGAGCAAAAAGTGATAAAGGGATATATTGATTCTGATATTTTTGAACTCTCTGTCAAAAACTGCATCGGAATTGAGGTTAAAAATATAAATTTCACCTTTTTTCACATTCGACCAATCAATGATATCATCAAAAAAAAACCTGAAAGCACTCAAGTTTGGAGGCGCTAGAGCATAAATAGGGTCTAAAAACTGCGATTCCGTTAAAACTAAAAGTTTTGTTTGTTATCAATTTCCCCAATTTTCTAGTATAATCTCCACTTGCTAGCATGTACAAAAATATAGACTTAATCAGACTGCGGACAGCCTAAATGCAGCTCGAAATTTTTGTGAAGACAGTTGAGATTAATTATTCAAGTTAATTCAGCATATTGTCAGAATCAACGCTAGTTTTTTTAATTCAAAAAATGAAATCAATTGAAATGAATTGAACCCATTGGTTGATTTCAAAGATAGTGGGAACATTTTAAAGGAAATTTTCGAATTTTCAAAAAATTCATTTTGATCTTGTTTAGGATCAAACATAATGCCCTTAGCCAAAATTTCAGGTCCGTCACGTGACAAAAATAAATTATTTTTCATCACGTTTGAGAAAAAAACAGGAAACTCATGGGACAGCTGGTGCTCACGGGAATGATTGAAATGAAAATCTGACTATATATTTGAATTACCAAATAAAGAATTATGAAGCACTACGCGATTTAGCTCAAATTTTCACCAGGTGGCGGCAGAGAGCAATATGATTGAAATCGAGAAAAATGAACTTATAAGGACAAAAATGTGTGTACGGTCCTTAGATTTTGAGGAAAGAGAGCAAATAAGACAAGGTTTTATATTCCATAATATTAAGGGTGATATGATATCATTGATATCCCTTATTCACACTTTTGTTAATCTCCCGGCCCTGCTACTTAAAAACACACTACGTTTCCTAATTAGGGCCGGGAGATTAACAAAAGTGTGAATAGGGGATATAATATCACTGATATCACATAAAACCTTTTGTTAAAATATTTTTTTAGGTGTTTAGAGTATTTAATCAAATATGTTTTAAAAATGGTTTTCCTATGTTTGAAATCAACCATTATAAAATTATCAAAAAGTACTTTATTTTCTAGCCGAGTTTTTATTCGATGTGAGTCTTCCAACCTTACTGGAGGGTATAATGGTTACTTTATCACTATTCTGTAAATTATACGGCATTTACGACCCAAAAAGTTTACGCATTAGAAGGCGTGAACGAGCAAAAACTGCAAAATTAAGCAGTAACTAATACTTGAACTTGAAATGAATCAGTCAACTAGTAATAAAACTGCAACATGATTTTGGTCGCCGAATGGTCGCTTGTACTTAAGAGGGTTGAACTCCTCGACGTGCCCGCGGGTTAAAAAATTGGGGGAATAACATACAATCCAATAGAACTTCATACGATGCCAAAACCATTTGAGCGGGTTTTAAAGCCATAAAGACCGGATTAGCTACCGGTGAAAATCTTCGGTACTTTAGAAATATATACCCAAAATTTACAGAGAAATTTTTTAAGAAAATGAAAGGAAAGAAACACAAATCGTATGGTAAAAAACCTCTGCTGAAACAAAAGAAGCAAAAAGAGTCAAAAACTATTATTTCACTACCGTTTCTCGAAGGACTTTTCAATAGGAGTAATTTTGTGACATTTATTTCGGTCATATGTATTATTTTATTTATAATGTTACAAATCATGGAAAAAAGAATAGCAAATGGACCACAAATTCAAAATTTTATAAATTCGTCGTATGAGGTAAGATATCTTTTTATAGAATTACACCTGAAAACCCATTTGCAAAATGTCTGCAAAAAATGTCACTTTACGACAGTAATTAACCGTGCATAAATTAAAGTTTCTGTTAAAAAATAGCATGAGTATAGTTTTCAATTTTTATAAGTGAGAATAAAATAATTAAACAGTCGTGAAAATTAAGTGAGAAAATAATAAATTGATATGAACTTTTTCAAGGAGTTTGTAGCAAAGTATCAAATTAAGAGGAGAAGAGAGCTCTTATGGAGGAGAGTGAAAAAGGAGAGTATTATATAGGAAAGGAAAGAGGAGCGGAGAGTAAGGTCTCTTAGAAAAGTGGACTCGCTTTAATTTTTTCTCGCGCAAAAATAAAGAAAAATAAAAGTGTGAAAATTAATTGAAGTAAAATATTAAATTGTTCACGTCGTATTTACAGTCATTTATTTTTGTTCAAAAGTTCAAAACTACAAAAACTGCAATATTAAACAAAGAGAGGAGATCAGAATAAAACACCCTAGGAGTCTCCTAGTAGGAGAGCTCGCCATTTGATAATATGTTGTGTAGGCTCTGGAAATGAAAATAATGTTTTAAACAGGGCATATCTTTTTAATCTGATATGACAGACGTATTTTTAAATAGAATTTGTACTCTCCGATTATTGCATGATCGGTTAAAATAGTTGCACATCAATACCATGCAAGACAAGCTATTCAATTGCAGCTTTATTCCAAATCGAAGACCATCCTGAAATATATAAACGTCAAAAGCCATAACCCTATTACACTTTTGTTAATATCCGGCCCTGATTAGAAACGTAGTGTGTTTTTAAGTAGTCAGGGCAGGGAAAATAACAAAACCGTGTGAATAAAGGGATAAAATATACTTAAATGAATTTTTAATACAATTATTCAGTCCTTTGTTCTGCCGAAGCCACCAGACATAGCAGCGGTGAATTCAGCGCCCGGAAAAAAGAAAAGATTTCCCGGTTTTATTATAATTGGGATGCAAAAATGTGGAACTGGAGCACTAAAAGAATTCCTCAAAAGAAATCCGTTTATTGGGTATTCAATCGACGGTGAGTGCCACTTTTTCGACCGAGGGACGAATTATCAACAAGGATACGAATATTATCTGAGCAAACAACCAGAGGTCACACCAGAAGTTATGGTTTTTGATAAAACACCAAGGCACGATTCCAAATTTAAAAAATAATTTAAAAATGAAAGTTTGATTTTTTCTCGCTAGAAAACATTTATATTTTAACTCGGGTAAGACGGCAGTTAAGGGGGTGGCAAAAGTCCAGCAGATTGGTACATTTTTTCAGAGCAATATTTGAAACAAAAAATGTGGAAATTTATTTTTTTTAATTTTTATCTTCAATAAAAGTGTTTATTCTTGCAAAAGTTTATATTTTTTATTTACTTAACATAACTAAGTACATGTAAAAATATAAATAAACACTTTTCACTGTACATCCATTTCCAACTTAACCCGACTATAGAACTTTTTTTAAGACGACATTTATAAATTTCAGTCATTTTCGGGTGTACTCCGGCAAAAAGGGTACATTCAAAAATTTCTTAAATATCAAAGTTTTTTTCATGAAAAAGGGTAAAAATTGGCTAAAAGTAGAGCAAAGCGAGAGGATTGTTTATAGCGGAATTCAAAATGAAAAAATTTCTATCGTGGTAGACCAATGAGCAACGACAGCGGAGCTTTTACGAAAACTGCTGTTGCAAATTGGTCCTCACAGGAAGGGTGTTGCCATTGGTTCACTAGTCTTGATTTTTTTAATTTTGATACATGTATTTTGAAAACTGAAAGTCAAACTATCGAAAAACTGTGTTTAAGTTTTTCAGAAATACATGTGAAAATTAAAAAAAATCAGAACTAGTGAGACCAATGGGCAACACCTTCGTGGTGAGACCAATGGGCACAGTGAGACCAATGGGCAATTCATTCAGATATTTGTTCTGATTTAAAATTTAACAATCAGTGAAATTTCACAAATATATATTTTTTATTATAAATTTACTTCAAAATTATGGGCAATGAAAAAATGCCAATAGAAAATTATCAAAAATTTCAGAGTGTTGCCCATTCGTCTTATAGGTCTGAAAAATCAAATCTCGAAAAAAGTGTTACCATTGCTCTCATGTTCCCATGGTCTCACATGTAGTTGTTGTCATTTTTGAAAAATATCTGAAAAATGTTCTGGCAACTAAGAAACGAAACAATTTTTGAAATGTGCCGACCCCTGATAGCAAAGTCGAATTGTATGGGAATTTCCAAAAATCGAGGCTGGCGCAATCACCTACTGTTTTTTTCATTACTAATACCGTATATAAATGCTTTTTGCATTTGACAATGAGAGGAAAAAAATTGTTATCTTTTCCTTTGTTTGATCGAATCACAAACTAAATATACGCGTAGGTCTAGGACTTCGATTAATAATCTTTTCTTTAGTCAAATCATCTGCATCTTGGTTTGTCCATTAAACTTGATTTTCAGAATATGTTAGGTTCTGGATTAAAATGTAAACCATGTTCCTTCATCCATTTTAGCTTCCGAAATCTTCGTGAACAAAAAGCCAAAAACTCAAGCCGGTAATTAGCAGCAATTATAATTCAATTCCTGAGTGGAAAGCAATATATCTCCGTTGATACTAAAAACACGTATTATCACAATTCGATAACGATGAAAACAACTACTATTTGTGCAGAAAAATATGTAACATTAAAATTAAAGCTGACTAAACGAGTTGTGTTTTAGTGTACCAAATTGGTCTGCATTATTTTTTTTTAGGTCAATTTGGGTACAAAAAAGCACTGGGCGTGCTTAGCGTACCCAAATTGGTCTGAATGAAAAATATTGTTTCGCAAAACGCAACGTCATGATTATTATGCGTCATTAGGGTGTTGACGAATTTCGCGACTGACTGGACACAGTGATGATGCATAACTTATCGGCATAAGTTATGCGGATAAGTTATGCCGCATTAGTCAGGATCAGCTACCGGTAGACATATCTGCAAAACGAAACTCCTCAGTACGGTTTTTGAGTTTTGTAACTTAATCGGTAAACATAACAACAAAAAATAAATAATAATCAAACCTTATAGCGCAATTCAAAAGCCGAAAGGTTGTTTTTTCATACATCAAAATTGTGACAATTAGAGGTCAAAAACTTTTTTTTTTCAATGTCGGCAATCCATTCTTTTGGAGAACAGTTTGCTCCAATAAATTCAAAGAATTCGTACTGAGTTGGTTTCGCGGCATAAGTTATGCCTATTACAGTGCAGTCGGTGAAATTCTTCAACCACCCTGATGACGGATAATCATGACTTTGCGTTTTTTTCACAACCTAATTTTGTATTCAGACAATTTGGGTACGGCTATTGGATCAAATGCTTAGCGTACCAAATGTACACTAGACACCGACTCGATAACTTCTCTTCATTCTGAAAAAAATTTAAGGGCGTTAAGCTTTAGCGTAATATGCGCTGTGAATGGTTAAAGGTGGTTTATGTTGACCTTGTGGAGCTATAAAAATGAGTTCTGCCAAGGACAGCAGAGGGCCACATTGTGGCTCTAGCTTGAATGTTGTTTACAAGAAAGCTTTAAGGCAGTTGGAATTTTCAATTTTTTCTGCTAAGGAAGTTGAAAAGGATTATGATTTTTGCCAATCCGACATTTTATATTTTGAATTTTATCTTCATAATTATATAGTCGTAATAATTAAGGTATAGTACGTAAAACGAAGTTTGCTCACGAATCTTTTGTCGAATGACACAAGCTATCGGTCTACGTATAGTCTATTGTCCGTTTGTTTATATCTTATAATTAAAAGTATTTTATAATAAGTCAACATTTAATGTAAAAACTCATATTTTTGATAAAAATGTTTATTCTTCCTATAAAAGCAGATTATTACACGTTTTTGTATTATTTTTAGTATAAATGGTATTGAAGTAAACTGTGGACAATTTTTGATTGTCTAAATTCACTTTTATAAATATTAATTTTTTCATGGATACTTTGAAGTTGAAATTAGAAATTTCACTGTCGAAAAACATATCTGCTCCCAATACCAATAATTTTTTATTTAACTGTTACATGCAAACTACCTTTCCTAAAAACTGGCTTAATCTCACATATTGATCTTTTAATGTCTAGTTCGAACATATTTTATCTAGAAGTGAAACATAGGCGAAAGATCCTTAATAAACACACTCCGTAATACTGAGAACCAACATATCGAAAAAATTTCAATATTTTGGAACGAAATCATAAAAATTTTTAAATGTGTTTGTAGAAAAGAATTCTACGATCCGTTTTTTGTCTTTTTGGAATGATTTAGGTATGCCTTGAAGCCACAATTGTGGCTCTGTGCTTACAAGGGTTAACTCGGGTACGACCGCAGTTAAAGATGGCCTAGCCGCCCGTGAGGCGCTGCGCGCACTCATTTTTTAATGTTATATATCTATAAGTTTTTTCATTTGGGACTTATTCCAATTAAGGCCTCTAGATCTATTTAGGACAATTACTCGCTTGATGGATCAAAAACTTTTTTTTATCATGAATCTCATCATCGTACTTAATACCGTGCCCGTAGCTAATCTTGTTGCAAGTTTACTGCAAAAAACGCATGCTGTGCTGAACATCGTCATTTATTTGCTACGTTGTTATGTCGTTTATTTTACCGTTCTCTTTTACATGATGTTTCTGAGACCCTGTTGCCGGATTCCGATGAAATGTTTTAAAATAGATATGCTCATTTATGTGAAACATTTTTTTTAATTTTATAAATAAAATATATCGCCATTAGACTAACATTTCTATATCTTTGATTTTGATTGGTTTTGAATTTAGAACAATGAGAACTGAGCTAAATTTTTACCGTTTGAAATTTATAAAACAACATCAACGTTATCAGAAGTGAATAAGACAAAAAAAAGCTTGTTTCAAATAGTTCATCTTCATATTTTTCTAGATTTCTCAAAACTATCTTATTTCTCATTTCACAGGGTACGTGATTAGTTTTCGACTATACGTGATGAAAAAGTCTCAGAATTTTTTGTAGAGTAGCCTCATATATGTTTTTAAAGCAATTTTAGATTTTTTTGCATAAAAAAGTACTGTAATTACGTACTGTAGTTTCACAAAAAAAAAACCGCACAACAATTTTTCGCAAAAAAATTCAGCGTTCACTTGGTCGACGATGATCACATTAATGTATAAGGGTCAAAAAGCGTTTGAAGAGTCGATGAGGCGCTGCAGCGCTCACGGGCGGCCTGGAGAGTTAAAGTGTTTAAAAATCTTGTACCTATGGAAAAATCACCATAAAAATTTTGACAATAACATTTCAATTTTCAAAAATACTACCGATGGCGGTAGACTGCTGAAAATTCGAAGGAGTTAGAAAATAAGATTGAACAAAATTTTTTAATCGACGCAAAAGAAATCGGATATCTAACAAAATTAAAAACAACACAAGCAAGCTAAAAAACAACAACTAAAAATTTGAAGGGCATTTAAAAAAAATCACCATAGTTTGAGTATTTTATGTTTGCGTTTCTTGGTTACAAAATTAATTTTGTCGCATTCGAATTTACAAAACTTCGTATAAAGTCAAAAAAAAACAGTAAATCCATTTGTGAATCGCAAACTAACCGCTTATTTATTACCTCCTTTATTCCAATCATAATCCACCATGAAAAACAGATAAACTGGAAGCTGTGAAACTGAATTTATGCTGTTTTGGCCAGATAAATATCAAGTAAAGGCAATCTTCAGAACTAATTGTGTCATTCGCGATTTGGAAAACTGAAAACATTGATTTCTAAATCCACTGCATCGAGAATGGTTTTTTCACCGAAGTGTCCACATGGTCATAATCAGACCAGTCTCGTTCTAACCGAGGAGCATTGAATCTACATAAGGGGTCAACACAAAGAAACTACAGCGTGAGTCTTTTCGTTTCTCGCGAATCGGAAAAAATCTTTTCGGAAAAACGGAGAATGAAAAGACTCAGCTGTAGAGTTTTTGGAAGGTTTCGAAGGGGAGCTAGAGATCTCATTTCCTAATATAGAACCCAATAATCTTTGAATATCAATGAGTAATTAGTCTATAATTTCGGTCTGATTGGCTGTAAATCGACGAAAAGTGCGCGAAATCGACAATTTGGAAAATGAAAGGTGATAATCCGAAAAATCAATCTACAAAAGATTTTTTTAAAATTTTTTTTAAATATTTTTTTTAAAATAATTTTAAAAAATTTTTTTTTTTTAGATTTTTTTTTTTTTTATTTTTTTTTTTAGATTTTTTTTATTTTATTTTTGGTCATGATTTGCTGGAACGTTATTGGGCAAGTATGACCTGATTTTTAAAACAATAGTTTTTTTTTAAATTAATATTTTTTATCAATATTGAAAATATTGAGTTTAAAAAATCGATATGTAGTGAGACGCCAAAAGTGCCCGGGCGATTTTTAAAGCGTCTCACTTCGATATCGATGAGCGCCAGCACATGCCCAATCCGATAGCGGGCGTTCTTTTGCGTCTCAAACATTTGAATCATAGTAGTAATTATGTTATATTTTATAAACCCGTTTGTGTTAAATCAGACTTGAGTTGCGATATGTTACATCAAATCATACGAGGAATCTTTTTTCCTCTAGGATCCTTGTTTTATTTAACCGGGTTTAATGCAGGTGGTGTGTGAGTGATATTAAAATAAAACTTTCAATCGGGTGATTAACCTCCTCACACCCGGAAACGAGAACTTCGCTCAACCGCACAAAGCTCTCTAAAGGCACTTCTGGCGCTTATCACGGGAACTGGGAAAAGATTCAAAATTTAACTTTATTTGTCACTGATTGAGATCAAAGGAAGAATAGTGAATACACGTAAATTTTTAAATTTCGAAGTTTGTGAACTTGATAATGCGAGAGAAAAGAGAGGTTCACTCAACTTTGTATTCTTGAAAAACATGCATTTTCTAACAATGATATAAGTTTACAATTTACAGATGCAAACTTAGCTATTTATAGGCGGGACTCAATTTGAAATATGATATCTCGATCGCTTACAAAACAATTATTTATATACGCACGCGTTTAAATATATATGCAGTAATGTGAAAATATTGCTAAGCAGCTTGACAAACATCAAAATCCATCCGACTTATGGTCACATTTGATCAATTTGTCTTTGTCGGCTTTATTTGGGTTAAATTTCCGTCGATTATTTGAAAAATAATTTTTTGAATTTTTTTTCAATTATTTTGAGTTTCATAACAATATTGTGAAAAAAATTATTGTTCGTAATGGACCCGCAGATAAATAAACTTTATATCAAAAGATACTTCCAAGACTTTTCTAAAAACTGACTTCTTCAGAATTATAATATTATGTAATCGTTTTCACAAATTTAATTTTTAGGAAATTTTGCAAAAAATCCTAAAAAAAAATTGGAAAAAAATAACTTTCGAACGGCCTTATCGTATAAAATTATCAACAATATTTTCGGAATAAAATGAGAACTATAATGACATAATTCGAAATTTAGGTTCTGTGACAATGTTATTTCTACGGCCGTTTATGGCTCCCGAAAATTTTTTTGCCTTTAGATAGTCGAAAGGGTTGAGGGGGTTAAGGATATATCTTTTCATGTCATTTTATGTACAGGTGAGTTTTTATTTTTATAAGGTTTTGACCGGACCAGAAATGAAGGCAATTCCCTCTCCTTCGCTGTTTTTTTAATTGGACCCCATAGGCTGGTCCGGGCCAAAGCTATTAAGAAATTGAAAACTCAACCAGTACCCTTAGCCACAATTAACCATGATCCCCTTAAGTTTGGCCCCTAATCTAAGGTCGCCGACTGTGGTTTCTGCAAAAGGTATACTTCTCAGCACAAGAACATCTGCCATGATTTTCATGGTCAAAACGGTGACGAGTACTAAACCCTCAATTTCACTTGGTAATTTTGGATTTGAGGCCTCAGTTGTTATTGGAATTCGTTTTCTGTGTTGTCGATGACTGTCAACGCTATAGTTAACGTTGAGAATAGCTGGATATTTTGATCTGACTGTAGAATATAATCTGGTAGACTACACTAAGGGATATTCAGGAACTGAGACGGCAGTGAAGAAAAATAATCTTAAAAATTTTTATGAGCTACGTTTATAATTTTGAATGCGCCATATAAACAAAATTATCTTATATTATTTTGATTTTATATAGAATCTCCACCCGAATGCATTTGGGAAGCTCATTCATATAGCTCAATTTTGTTGAGATATGCATTGGTTGATTGGCCGAAACTTAAATGGTAAAGCATAAAGAGAGTTCACCTCTGTCAATCCATGCATTCATCATTCGATCGGCTTACAAGACGAACGCGGGGGTCGAGATGCATTTATGCTGAAAAGCTGAGGATGTCAAACTTTTCAAGTGCACTTAATGGGCGATCACGTTAGCAACGTCTAATTTTTCAAGATTAAATATATTGGAAAATTCTAAATTCCGAGAGTTTTTTGGCTTGATAAAGTGTATTATATCTAGAAAGAATTAAAGAATCCGCTGTAGTCGTGATGGTTCTTCATTTTCATCTATTGATGATGACGTAACAGAGACAATGACTTGAAGAATTACGCACAAAACGTAATGGCCGGGAGGGCTGTCACTGTGTATGGTTAGCGCAGAGTGACTTTTTAAAGAGTCAAAAGAAAAAGATATTCCTGTCCAAAAAACCGATTACTCTCAAAAATAATTGAACTTATTAGTTTGGTGAATCAAAGCCTAGAGGACTGACCAGTCCTGACTTAGTGATCTGATCCATCTCTCGAAATGAAAGTATTTGGAAAATTTTGAACCTGTAATTTTAAATGACGGCTGACTATTTACAAAGATTGGGATCTCTTGCCTCTATTTCGGATTTATGTTTGAAACATAAGAGCATACACGGATAAGAAGACGTAGAACATAAAAGCTTCATAAGCAGAGGTTCGAAGCGAAACTTGATACCTTGAGATCCAATCTAGATATATTCCGTTAAAACATCATGCAAACATCTATCAACAAGGAACCTAAAAGCTCGTCGATCATGACTAAGGAAATTAACAAGTTCTAACAATTTTACCCTCTTAGATTTGTTAATCGACATTATACATAAGCCTGAAAATAATTCCTTCAAGAACTTTCAATATAACACTGACTTGACAGAGAACAGATTGCCAGCAGCTAAAATAAGTGATATTATAAATATGCATTGTCAGAATAATTCTTACGTTTTGTTGCTAGAAATGTGTAGAATAATTGAAGACTTCAGTGATCTAATGAATAGTTCGCATCGACTAAGACAACTATTTACAAACGTAATTAACTATTCAGATACGAATATTACCTGTGAACACGATATTATTCGAGAAAATCAATTATTGTTTCAATTAAGGGGGGGGACCTTGAAGTTAGAAAAGCGGGATTAAAATATGCGAACAGATAGTGGTCCATGGAAATTATGTCGAGCCCAGCGATTAATAATTATTAGTCATCCTAGATTAACCTTTCGATAATGAGAATACGTGTTTCGATTAAATTGACGACCGTCATAAAATAGATTGTATTTGTTTGAGTACTCTATCTAAACTATTTATTTTTTTGAAAATGTCATTGTGTTACACGACAATTTCGTCTTAACCCAACTATAGAGATTATCGTTCCTTTTTAAAACGATATTAATAAATGTATTTATTTTCGGGGTTACTCCCGCTAATTAGTAACTAAATTACTCTACACAGTCGAAAATTTCTTAAATATCACAAGTTTTTTCCATGAAAATTGGCAAAAAGTAAGAAAAACTTTGTTTTTAACCAAAAATTTCAGTTATTAAAACAAAAAAATTTTTTGGACAAAAAATGCGGAATTTTCATAATGCCATGCAAAAAAAAATCCGAAGCATTTATTAATGCTTCGATTTTTTTTCAAATTTTACGATTTCAAAGATGAAAAACCGAATCACAAGATTTGTCCTACAAATGGATATAAAATAATTTATGAACTGAAACAATATTTTTAAATCGGTTCAGCTAATTTATAATAAGCATGAAAAATATACTGACTTACTTATTTTCCGTAAGTTATATTGAACTCCAGGAAGCCGGGTTTATGGCCACCCCCTTAAATGATTGCAATTTTATTTCTTGAATTTCATTCAAGTCATTAAAGTTGATCGTTTTAATTTAAACACGAAAACGATGTCAGAATTTTTGCTATCTGTTTTAGTGACCTTGACATCAAGAATTAGCTTAGAAACTCAATGAAAATATTTTTTCTTGTTTTTCTCGTCTAACCGGTTTAGTGTACCGGGTTGCTACTATATCAGCATTAGGGGGCCGCAGTTGACATGATCGCGACTAGATTTGAAAAAGTGCGGAATGCCCGAGCATTTGATATGGGTTATTCACGCCGCAACAGATCCGGACCAATGAACGGCCCATCTCAAATCCGGGTTCTTTGGTTAGAGTGCTAGTATACGTAAGTTGTTGCTCATCATATAGTCAACGATCTGTCAAACCTGAGGCCTCTAGTACAAGGTCGGACATGTTATAAGTATAAAATTTGAAGAAAGAAAATGACACGGCGTTTTAATGTGTGAGAAATTATCGAGATTTAGATTTTATTAGTTTAAAGTACTTAAAATAGACAGAATTAGATCAGAAACTTTTTTTCAACAAAAATGTGGATCCAACGGAGACTTCGAACCCCGAAAATAACACTTTCGGGTATATCCGTTAACGGATGTCAATTAATTCGATGACGAAACGAATTTGACGCCACTCGATTTTTTTTTAGTCGAAAATATTTTGGAGAACTTAGCCGACTTGCGATGGTGTATCGAAAGGCCGAGCGGTAGTGAGCACAAGGAGATTTATTGCGGGGTTTAAATATGAAGAGGGATACTAGAAAACCGATGGTCATTTTTGGCTGCGCGGTAAAATCGCCGAGCGCTATCAAAATTGAAATAAAGATTGAATTGACGATCGAAAAAGGGAACAGCCACTCATTCCTACTGCCACGGGGATAATCCCAGATAAGTCAGACTTAAATGTACGTGATTAATGGACACTTCTAGTGATTTTGAATTAAATTAAATTATATTAACAAAAATAAATTTTGCCAAAGATAAAAAACGAATAATCTAGCTCAGGGTCGGCATAAACGTTTTACAAAACCTGTTCGGATCGAACTTGATCGGATCGCCAGATTTAAAAAACTAATTTTTGTACGATCTAAAGTCAAACAAATTACTTGACGTGGAACGGCTATATGATCCATCAACGATCAAGCTATCTTAGTCGATTTAGAACCGTACAAAAAGTTTAAGTTTTTTTTTTTTATCAGCGTGGCGGAGTTCTTGTGAGGGCTATGTGTTTGACGCGGTTTAAAATAGAGGGCCAGATACAGGCAGACAAGGAAGTTCGATAAAAATATTTTAAATGTATAGGTTTTCAAATCTTATAAAGAATTTTAAGAAATTTCAGAAAATAATCAATATGTGGACAAAAAAAATGGACAAAGGTCAGAAGAATAATGAACCGTCCTAATTTACTGTGAAAACTTTATACTTTTTTGAGTGAAATTTAGAAAGAATATTTTACAAAAAGTGAAGGGTTGAGTATCTGTGAACAGTTTTGGCGTGAAAGTGAGAGTACTGATACGCAATAATCAGAGACCGAAAAAACATGATTAATATATAGTTTTACCAGTATACGAGATTGCAAGTAAGCCGGTAATATTTCACAAGATCTATAAAAATAGCTTCAGCGCGGTTCAATTAATCTAGAAGTACAGTAGAAGTTTTCACAATTTCAAGGGAGTTGGTTTAAAAATCGAATTAATTAAACTTTTGTAGATAAAATTGAAAATACTGAAATTAGGACGGTGCCCGTTTATTTATGAATTTGTATTGAATTTTCGGAGTCGTGTAACAAGCTGGTCTGTTATAAACATTCCTAAATTAAATTATAGAAAGTGTTTGTTTGAGACGATAACCAAAATAAAATGATCACTGGGAACCCAACTTTCAATCACCTCCTAGTTTTTCTTTCGGAATACTCTCTCATGTACTCGGCTAGAAATCGTTGAATACATACACCAACCACCTACATGATTCAAGTCAAAAATCTGACAAGTATGAGACTAAACATTGAAAAATTGTAACAAATTCTAAGATGTAAATATCTATAGACTATACGGTAAAGTTTCCCAGTTTTCCTGGGATTGAATTATTAATTGCGCTGAGATTAAAACTTGTGCAACTTTTCGCACGTTTTCTATCTTTGTGCTTTAGAGAGTGTCTCGAAATATTTATGCGTATGAGAAAAGTAATAGCCCAACCCCTTCACGATGATTGGATTGATGGCGTAGGCCCTTGAATAAATCGATTTGAAGAATTTTCAAACTAGTTTATCTTAAGTTTCATCGATCAGTTAAGCAATGTTTCTAAAATCTGACACTAAATCTTGCGCTGAATAATGGTGTAGTAGCAACCCAATTGATTAGGTTTGAAAATTGTCGAACAAGAAATGAGAAAATTTTTTTAGCATAGTTGTGGCGGATTATCTTACCAAATAATCACCCATTTTATACCAGCTGCTGGAAATGTACAATCCGGAAATAATTCCAAATGCTCCAAAAAGTCAGTCCCCCATGATCCTGTAAATGAGTAGTCAGGAGAAATGGCCCCAACTTATAAGTTATTTAAAGGGCCAATTATTATGTGCTCAACTCCCAAAAGCGCCGATCTACGATAGTGATATCGTGTAGCAATTAATATTATGCGGATTAAAAAAAGATGGTGGCGTGTTCGTACCCGACTTCAATTCTATAATTATATATCCTGCGTGATTTTTTTTCATGATTGTGCCGTTATACATAAATCCCGTTTAATCGATAATCGGACGATTATGGTTCTTGGATATCTCCATGAAGGTTTAGCGATGCTATGTACTATAAGACATCCTGTTGAGTCGAGGAACAAGATGAGAATAATGTTATCCGAGTAATGTCTAATATATAATGAGATTGTTTGAAATGCGTATGACTAGCGGGTGTACCTGACATCTAAAAGTTAATTAAAATACTACAATGAATTCAGTAAAAATAAACGACCGTCAACAGAAATTTTCGAAATTATTCCCATGTATTTTTCTCGTATTTCTCAAAACATTCTCGAACAAATAATTGAAACCAACACAAATTAACCGTCGAGCTAATATGCTATACATATATTTTATACAGCTAATATAGCTTAATATAGCTAATAAGGCTTGTAATATATTTTTTGCAATTTCGAAATTCTTACGTTTTAGCTAACAATTGTAAGAATATTCAGAAGACTTCATCATCTAATGCATATCGTCGGATACGAATAATTTGAAGAATTAACTGTTTATTCGATTGTGAATATATATCTGCACAAAAGTTTAATTTTACAAATGGAATTTATTGGTGAGACTGTTAATTTTAATGGTACTTATCATACATTTATAGTTCGTTCCTTGCATATTGATCAGGAGCATAACAATTTAAATTAACGATAAAAATTTCCACGTGGGAGGCAAATAATTCGTCTGAGGATCAAATGTTTTGAGCATTGCTTCAATATTTTGAATTCTTTTTTCGCATGACAAAATTTCAATCTAAAGTTGAACTAAAACGTCATAAAAGAGCATTGCGCAACTGGCCATTGACGACGCTGCATAGTACTAAAAGGCCTACTCGTTTCAGAAATTTTATACCAAGATTATGTACGCAAGAAACGGCACGAGAAAAAATTTAAAAATCACTAGAACGGTTAATATGGTTGACAGACTACCGAGTCAGTACGTTAAACTCGTTATGCGTAGTAAAAATGTGTAGTCAAAAAATGGTTATAGCTTCTCTTTATTGACTCACGCGAAGGTTACGCTTGTCATGTTCTCTTCCGCGCATTCATCAATTTACAAGTTTACTTTAAAATAGGGTCCTAAATAAAGCTAATATTGCCGGTTAAAAGTCAAGGTTTTCAATTTTCATACCAAATTATACATACAGAAAAATTTTTTAATCATGAACGTTTTAGTAAACTACCCGGTCTAGTCTACTCGTTATGTTAGGTAAAAATTCGTCAAAAGGTATATCTTACTTTTCATCGGCTCACGTGAAGCGTACACGCTTGTATGGTAATGTTCGTCGCGCAGAATTCAGAAAGCACTGCGTCGGAGGTAGGAAAAGAGATGTAATAAAACTACAGGTTTCACCAATTACCGAGTTTATCCTTTCAATGAGATTCTAATAAGGCTTATACTTTTGACAAGATCTAGCAGGACGGTCAGACTCGAGGGAGCGACGACGAGAACGCAATTGCGTTGGTGAATACGCGTCCCTGACTTGGCTTATTTATGGCTTCTTACTAAATATAGGAGACGAAATGAGTAATAGCGCTTGCGCAGGATCCCGCGCACCGAGTTGACCCTACTCAAGTTTTTTTTTTTAGCATTTTGAGCTCTAATCTTAAAATCGACAAAATTTAATATTTTCTGAAAATCTTATGGACGAGATGAGAAGTTATTGGTAAGTGAAAAGGACATAAATCAACAGTGCTTCTTGTATGTTGTATTCGAGAGAGTCACACTCCAACGTTCAAGAAATTCCAAATGTAGACCAGGGTCAATAAGTTGATACAATCGCAGAATTTTGTTTTTCGGTTATCCAATCTACTTTACCAGTTAACCGGAATGAAGGTAACTAGTTTTTGTTTTGTGGAAATTAGCTTTTGTGGCAACTGGAAATGACTCGGGCATTTTGGAGAACAGCCACCAACAGAGGTAGACGACAGACTCAACTATAAAACCACTTATCATAACACTATTATTGCACTACGT
Organism: Oikopleura vanhoeffeni; assembly: GCA_004367855.1. Classification (NCBI taxonomy): domain Eukaryota; kingdom Metazoa; phylum Chordata; class Appendicularia; order Copelata; family Oikopleuridae; genus Oikopleura; species Oikopleura vanhoeffeni. Next base: position 313,780 of record SCLH01000008.1, read on the forward strand.
TATAACGCGACCCTATAACTTTTAAATTGAATATTCTTGACAATGTATTTTTATCAAGCAGACCGAAAGACGTCTTTGAAAATAATTTTTTTGGTGTTTTATTTATTATAAGCAGTATCATAAATAATTCATAGATATAGCAATCGCTTATCGGCTAATAAATAGTTTCACTAAAGATAAATAAAGGTTAAATACGGATCTAGTAATTTTCAAATTTAAGAGAACGAAGAAATAGTGGATTGTATTAGCACACGCGGGCGACTCTAGAGCCTCATCGTAATGTGAGTGACGGTGAGAGGACTGTTGAGCTCCAAGGTCATTAATGATGATATGATAACATTAAGCTGTTTTTTCATGGTCTAGAAAGTCTAATGACCTATGAAAAATCCTAGAATTTGACTTATTTGGCGAATTTTGAAATGGATAAATTCTATCTTTAAAAAATTGGAAATAAATAAAACCAAACCGTAAGAAATAAAAAATGGAGAAAGTTACATTGTTTTAACGCGCGGCCAAGATCACTTTGAGCAAAATGACTTTCTCTCTTCTGTTTTCTTTTCGAAGATGGTGTGTTGTGGTATTTTTTTATAATAGTCAATCTGGGAGAAAAGACCGAGTTTGCGAGGTTGGTCCTTAGTGATATTAGATGTCTCAACGCCGCCAGCATAAAAAGCCTGACCTGTATTTGGGGACACCCCTGATTAGATTTTATAATGTTTTTTTCTTAAAATCTAGAGTTTCGTTCAGGACAAACACATTTTGCACAAAAAACTGATTCGAGAAATTAGTCAAAAAGTGTCTTATCAATTTCAAAATTCACCAATACAGAAAAATAACTGAGAAGAGGGGTTGATCGATTGAAAGGTCATTCTTTTAAGGTCGTTTATCCCCTTTGACTCTTGCAAACGTTTAGAGCAAGTGAGTTTTATGCCGTCAAAGACGGTTGTATGACTAAGACTGTAAAAATAATCAAGTTTTCTTTGTTTTAATTTACTAATTTTTTCTGCGGCCTGCCATTTTTCAGAATTATAATATAATTATTTGGAAAAAATGATATATCCGATGTATCAGATATAAAGCGATTGTTAAGAGGTCCTTTATGTTCTGACAACTTCATTTGAATTTATTTTGATAAAAAAAGTATTCCCAGTTCGTAGGCGCGTACGGTACGGTAGTTTCAGGATGAATTTATTTGTCCGTTCAACATAAGTTGCCTAGATGTATCATATATAATTTTTATCAGCTGGAATGCATGTGATAATTCTAAAGATTTACAAAAATGTACATTTGACTTTTTACTAAAAAAAATCTCACGGCTGGCGACAAGTTTCAAACGGACTTGAGAAATGCAGGATTGGCGTTCGTTAACGAGAGAAAATTTGGTGGAAAATATTCGGTGAAAAAATTTGACAAAAAAACAATTTCAAAGTTGGGATCCTTAATAAAATTTTAACACCATTTTTGGTGTTCGCGTGGATTGTTGGTGTGAAAGCAAAGGGCTCTGCAAGCACTTAAAAAGTTTAATAATTCCAAAAAAAACAACGATCAGGAGTTCGTCAGACACTTTATTTTATTTTTGGCTTACTAATAATTAGTAAGTTTCGGTTGAATCGTCAAAAAGTGAAGAAGCTTCACATATTATTTTAAACTTTTACCAAAAACATTTTTGACTAACAAAAATAAATGTATCAATGTGAAATCATTGGATAAAAATTGAGATACAAAATTTTATTATTACATTTATTACAAATGTGACTGTTTTTGACATTAGGAAAAGAAAAATCAGTAAAACAAGTTTTTCGCGATATATCCATGTTGATTTCAAATGATAGGAAGACCACTTTTGAGGAAATCACAAATATGTCCGCAGGCCAAAAATGTTTAAGTCCGGTCACGTGACCAAACCAAATTAAAAATGGAAACTCGAAATTTCGCGTAAGGCTAGAGCTTCATCGGCTGAGAAGCATTATTTTTTGACTGGATTCATTATTTCTCAAAAATGGTCTCCCTTATCTTTGAAATCAACTACAGTGGGTGAGACCAATGGCAACAGTGACAAATGGGCAACAGTGAACCAATGGGCAACACTTTTGGCAGATTTATTTTTTCTGAACCTATGAGACAAATGTTGTAGCCATTTTGTACCCTTAGAATGCCAAATAAACATATAATAAAAGTGGCACTCTGAAATTTTTGGTAATTTTTCTATGGCAATTTTTCGATTTAACCCTAATTTTGATAAATTTATAATAAATATATATCAATATCCCCTATTCACACTTTTGTTAATATCCCGGCCCTACTACTTAAAAACAACTACGTTTCCTAATAGGGCCGGGATATTAACAAAACTGTGGATAGAGGATATATTTGTGAAATTTCACAATATAATTGTAAAAGTTTTAAATCTAGAACAAACTCATCGAAATAAACCATGTGTTCTAAATTTTCAGAAAAATACTGTACAAATTAAAAAATCGGACCTATGTCCAGGACAAACACTTTTTCAGAAAGCTCGTGTGTTTGCCATAGATGGGATCCGAATTTTGGTTCTACGACCAACTGAATTATGATTCCTGGGCCAAATATCTTCTTCAACTATTATATCTTTTTCGGAAATCAAAGTGCCTGAAGATTTCCACATTTTACACATGCAACCCTCTAAAATATAAGCCTAGTTTTCTGTAATTCCCTCAACTACTTGTTTCTGACAGAAAAGTGCAATATATATTTATTCGTATTCTGAGTACTTGAACATTCAAATATCGGTTGGTTCCTTGCTGCTTAAAACGCGGAATTTAAATACGTTTTATTCTTGTTAACAATGTACGACAGCCTAGTCGACAAACTTGCAGGTCTAACAACCATGTCCCAGCTTTTAAATAGTCTCTTTTTCGACAATATCACTCAAATCCGATGTATCGACGGAAAAATTCCGCGTCATGTTTTATATTTCGTTGATCATCATTAACCGTAAATCTGTCGATCGCTGCTTTCCGCGACCCATGCACTTGGGGTTAAACTTAGGTCCATAATCAGTAATGCTCAGAACTTTGTCCATAAAAATTTTTCTCATCTACAACTACTTGAACTCCAACAAATTTCTGGACTTTTTGTAAACACGCCGTGGTTCAGTTTAGCAAATCACTGGAAGGAAAGAACCATTATATTTCGCGAGGAAAAATATCAAACCAGCGGTTTAGTAGTAACGTAACATCCACGGGTTTATAAGTGTTGAGTGTATTGCCTGTGACATTGCATAGTTATTTTTTCATCTATTGACTGAAATTTTATAAAAAATTAAAATGAAAATCATGGTTTCTTGCTTCCTTTTCGAATAATTTGGTGAAGTTTAGATTTAACAAAAATTGGCAAAATAACCTCGTCAAGTTCCTCTTTTATTCAATGGCCGGGGCCATTATGGCGGCCATAATATATGGCGCTCAAAAATTGATAGTTTTTGGTCGACTGTAAAACATAAAAACTTTCGCTTTTTTGAAGCAGTAGTCTCATTTTGTCATAATTTTATAAATTTGAAAAAAATTTTTAGTTATTTTGATGAAAAATGCGTCGGCGGAAAAACTTTAACCCTAAAAAATCTAAGCTGCGCAGATTTTCCCAATAAATTTACTGTTCTAATCAAGACAGAATTTTCTAGCTTTCAATAGTCAGCACAAAAAGATAAGGCAGGTTTAAGCATGCTTACTATAAATCAAAAATTTAAATTATAAATGCCATTTTACCCAAGAAAATTTTTCGAATTTTTTCTTTCAAAAATGATTTCGATCTTAAATTCTGCGCTAATCATTTTTCTCCTATCAAAAACTTTAAAGTTTACATTGTTTTAGCCGGGATAACCCTAACATAGGTGGGTATGCTATGGTGCATCAGGACCGTTCATTAGGACCAATTCATAGGAACCGTTCCAAAACTTAGAAATGGCGCGGTGCGCTTCCTATTGCATAGGATATTCAAATGAGAGAAAAAAAAGCTGAACTCACCCTTTTACAGCTTCTCAAAAAATGGAGGAGGGAGGTTATCCAAACTTTAAAAAGAAAGGACTACTCAGTAAATCGCTCTCCCGGATCAAATTATGATCCTGAAGCTCTGCCCATAGTTATGGAACAGCGCGTTTGCATCTGGCCGCTTTTTTTAAAATCTATCAATCCCACGTTCAGCAACATCAGCAACTGGACGAATTATACACAAAAGTCTAAATGTCCAGGAGCTCTTGGTACAAATTCTTTTTTGCCCATTTGGTTCTCCTTCAATTCTGCTTCGATCAAGTGTAGCGTGAAGATAATGAAATAAGGCATCGGCGGATCGGGTCACAGAGGCATTAACGATCAGTTTTACATCTTTGTTATATGCAGTACGCTTCTGGCATGTAGTGATCACTACAGTAAACTAAAGGGATTCCAAAAACGGAAATAACACCAATTTGGTATCGATTTTTTTATGATTCTAAAACTTATTTACACTGGGCTTCTCAAGAACAAAAATATTTATGCAGAGCATTTCTAGAGAAACTGCAATCAAAAAAATCCCGCTCGACTGAATCGTAAACAAGTTATTTGGAATTTTCATATAAGGGCCATAAATTCCCAATTAACATTTTTAATATTTAATAAAAAAGTTTCAGAAATTCATGCTAATCTTGTAAGGAGGACTGGATTTGAGACATGTTTTTATCATAAAAATATGGACAAAAATAATTGATAAGAAGTCTTTTTATTCTATGTCATCAAAAAATAATTTTTCATCGCGATTGAAAATAATTTCATCGTTTTTAGAGTGCTCTTATTTTTTTTCTGAGAAAATCTTTTTTCGAATTCATGTTAATTTAAATAAATTTCATTTCATTTTTTGATAAAATTAAATTTATACATTTTAGAAGATTTGTAACGAAAAATTAACTTTCAAATCACCAAAAATTCTTACTCTGACCACCCTTTAAGTCAATTATAAACTCTAGATCTTTTTTTATTGACGAATCAGAGCGTATCTTCCCAGACGTTCGGCGGATAGATGAAAACCGGCAGATAGGTGGAATCCGGCTAATAGGTGAAGGTTTTGAGCGAAAAAACTTTCACCTATTCGCCGGACCCTGTTGTATCTTTATTACACTAACTAACCATTTATGAAAACCCCCTGTAAGTAGGAAACCATCAATTACCATGTTATGGAAACCATTAACATGTAATGGAAAACCATTAACCATTAATATGGAAACCATTTATGAAAACAAGGAATTATCATTTATGGAAACCATTTTTGAAAAACAAGGCATGTTTGAGTAAAACAAACTCTGTTTTTGGGTGCGTAATTCGTTCAAAACTCTTCTAAAATTTTGTGTTGATTAGGCTGCCTTATAATTGATCCCTGAACATGTAATTTAGAAAAAAACACTTAAAATTTTCTAAATTTTTTTTATTTTCGTTTGAAAACAACTTTTTAAATTTTGCCAAAAATGACCATGTGATGGAAACTCATAACCCTGTAATGGAACCCATAGCCTTTAATGGAAACCCATAACCATTTATGGAAACCATTTTTTCACGAAAGTGGGTTCCATAAAATGGTAAGTTAGTGCTAGAACTTCAATAAAATAAGATTATTTTACTTGAAAAAATAATTCAATTTCATGGAATTGCCAAATTTTATTTAAAATGGTGATAATATGAATATTTTTAAATTATTAAACATACAAAAACACTCATTCTGAATATGATCTCCCGCTCATTTTGGTTTATTTAAAATTTTTGTAAGTATGGTTGAGCGGACCAGGCAACCAGGTCTTGCGTAAGTTATCACTACTGAGCGTTATTATCGTGGATGCTATAAGATGCTCACGCACACAAAAAGGACCTCTGGTCCCCTGATTGGTATTGTAATAGGCTCAAATAGTGCCACAATGTTGAAGTTAACTTTCAGCCGCCCGTACGGCTTTGCACAGCGTATCGACTTTCAATTTGTCTTCGACTCTCAAACGAATGTGTTTTAAGCTTTTGGTGTTTCCCTGAGGGAGATTTACGTTACCAATCAGAGCGCGACTTGGTTAGTTTATTTAAGAGGCGTTCATCTCCCGGGGAACCCAAAAGCGTAAGAACACATACGGTACTAATTAGGCATCCTCGTCGACCAAGTGGATTTTTTGCCAAAAATTATTTGTGCTTTTTTTTTGAAATACAGTACTATATTACGAGTAACTTATTTTTGCAACATATTTAAGGCTAATCACGGGAAAATAAGAACTTTTCTTCCATTCGGTATAGTCGAAATCTGCTCCGGAACGTATAATATGAGTTTGGAGCCTAACAAATTAATATTGTTGAGTCTTCAAATCTCTGAGTGTCATCGCGCTGATTGGTCAACGAATCACAAGCCTGAAGTGCTTAATACCGAGTTTAAGTCGATCACAAAATATAGTTGCCATCTTTAAGGGGTGGCATAAACCCGGCATCCACGAGTTCAAACATAACTTCACGAAAATAGTAAGTCAGTATATTTTTCATGCTTATATAGTTAGCTGAACCGATATAAATATTTCAGCTTGTAAAATCATTTTTATCTATGTTAGGAACGATTGAGTTCAAGTTTTCATCTTTGAAATCGTAAAAATTTGAAAAAAAATCAAAGCATTATGAAATTTCCGCATTTTTTGGGCAAAATTTTTTGTATTCATATCTGAAATTTGTGGGTAAAAAAAAAAAATAGCACTTTAACTTTTTCATGGATTCCTACTATTTTCTGACGCTGTTTGAAAATCATAAAATTTTTTCTTTTATTTCATCGACTTTTAAGAAAAATATGAAAATTTTCCCCAAATCAGTCCAAATTTTTATTCGTGGTTTTTTGAACTCTCCATTAAAAATCAGCAGAATCACATATTAAATGTTTTAGTATCTATTAAATCGCCGTTATGTCAACTAATCGGTATGTCGCGCGTATTATCATTGAAACTGTTGATGATTTTAACACTTGACTGTACATCGATAAGTGCCGTTCGGCACTGAATTTTTTAAAAATTTTATGGTTGCGAAATTTCCAATAAAAATTGTGAGTGTAATAGGCGCCATTTTCGTTTATAGTCAGGACATTTTTAAATTTCAAATCCGCAATTTAGGTCAATTTTTATCTCAAAAA
>SCLH01000008.1:320946-370151 GCA_004367855.1 Oikopleura vanhoeffeni
ATAACAGTAAGCAAAGTGAAATTATTCAGTGCAAAAATGTCAGATAAATTTAACTCTAAATGTACACTCGTCGCGCCATAAGCGTTTCATATATTTTTGAGGTTATCTACTGTAGTTTTGTGATACAAAAAAAGATCCCAAATAAATTTTAGCCCTTATCACTCTCTCAGAATGCCGAAAAATTGAATCGATTGAAGTGTATTTAAGGAGGAGATGCATTTCAAAGTTTGAACTTCAGAGCCCTCTAGTGGGCGAACTTGAATTTAAAAGTTGCGAGACCCATCTCAATCTTATTTTTTTGGTCGAATTAGTGGGTCCAAAATATAAGCCAAATCCATTTGAACGGTACCCCCTTAAAAAGGCATTTAAATTAATAGGATAAGAAAACAAAAAGTTGCGAAATTTATCTCGAATGACAAAGAAAGTGCAATAATGAGATGAAATTAAACCTTAATTTATATTTGAAACTACTTCATATAAAACTTTCAAATCTTTTTTATCGTTCTGTCTAAACATAATTATATGTTTTTTTCAAAATTCTCTAGTAAAATGTCTCTTAAATTTGTTGTGAAATATATATTGTTGTGAAATATATATTTTTCAATGCGTAGGCGTCTTATGTAATCAGTTTTTTCCAAAGTTTAGACTTCTAGAAATGCTCTATTTAAACCGGAGGCCATACTGTAATGCAATTAAAGTCTTAGAAATGCGTTACGATTTTTTTAAGGGGTCTTCCGCATGATTTGATTGTACTTTTTGAAAAAAAATATATAGTACCAAATATACAGTAATTTCAAAGTACATTTTTAAAACGTACTCAAATTACGTCAAAAAATTCCAGGGGTCAAACTTCAAAACGTTTTTTAAGACTTTTTCTCAGAACATGAAAGTCTGAATAAAATCACGTGACAAAAATAATCCAAAAATAAGGTTTAAAATATGTCATAAATAATCCTTATTTTTTGAAAACTAAGCATCACGTGATCTTTTTGGAAATATCATTATGTTCAAAACTGTAAAATTAGGTGTTTAATTATCCCACAAATTTTTTTCGGCGTAATTTGCAGTACTATTTGTGTACTTGAGCCAAAATATTTTATTTCTTAATTTGAAGGTCACTTGATCGTTTTTGGACTTTAGTGTTCTTGAAAAAGTTCTTAAAACTCCTAAAGAACATGCTTCACTTATTTCAAAACGTGATTTAAGCATTTTGAAAAAAAAACAGTACTATTTTGACCGACCTTTATTTTCTTGAATATACGGGTCACGTTTCATTTTGGGCTTGGTGTAATAAAAAAAGTCTTAGAATTTTTTTTGGATTACAATGAAAGGTTTTTTATTTGGTGATTCAAAAAATTTTTGCAAAAAATAGTACTGTTAATAAGTAAAAATTTTCCAAAATAAACGCACAAACGTCCATTTGTCTTCAAGTAATGTGCACTTTATAACTGATTCTTGATATTAATGTTTTTAAACGTCGTAAATCGAATTTAATGTGCAATGGTCACTACTCGCCGGAAATCGAGTCTACGAGTTAAGAATGATTTTTTTGAAAAAAATTGTATTTCAGACAATTTTCAAAAAAAGATTTTAATTTTTAGAAAAAGTTGAAATTTTTTACCTTTTTTTACTTTCTAACAAAAGTCTTTCGATTTAAAAATAATCACAGAAACATAAGACTTGCGACTTTCTTTTTATTTAAAAGTTCAAATGAACGTTTCGAAAGTTGTTTTCTAGTTACTCGTTTACTTTCGCTTTTTGAAAAGGTGAATTTGTTTTGAAACAGTCAGTGAGGTGGGTTTCATGTTTGTTTTCGCAACAACGCTTCGTGCCTGTAGCGAACATGACAAGCGTGAGTCATGCTGCGAGACTCACGCGCGAACTTTTTTTTGTAATTGAAACTTTTATTGGTCATAATAATGGACAAAAAAGATTTTTGACAGAGGACAGGTTTGCGGAAGTTAAGACTAATTAAACAAAAATTACCATTTACCAACAATTACTTAAGATGACTTAAAACGTAGAAATTAATACACAATAAAGAAAACCTACTTTATGCCTTTATAAATCTCGAAATCAATGATCAAAAACTTTAAAATCAACAAATTTTTTATTTCACATTACGATTTGACTAGACCAGTCAAAAGTTAATTTGTTACAATAATTTGGTATAAAATACAAATAAATTTGGATTTATAAATTGTTTTACAACCCAAATCGACTTCTATTCTTTATCAACGGAAGTCCATGGTGAAACGTTTTCAACGTCAGCGCTGGGATCGAATCCAGTGTGCTCTTCTCTTTTTTGATAGTGTAAGGAATATTAATAGAGGTTAGTGTGTTTTCCTCTTCTGCTGCTTTATAACCCACGCTCACAGTGATTGGACAGTGAAGCCGAGCATGTGTCGTGTTTATTTACTACTGATGAAGCGCGCTCGCGAGTCAGATAACTGCTTCAGGTCAACTTTTGTAATGTATTAAGAAAAAATATGTCCTTGATAACAGGGCTTAAGACTTATTAACTCGTATATTTTAAAAGTGAGTCTGATAACCCGACGATTTGAAATAAGGAATTTCAAAAGTGAAAATTGTTTTAAAGCTATCTTGTAGAAAATTTTTTTTGTTCATTTTAAGACATAGGATATTCTGGTCCTCATTCTGAATTATTTTATCTTGTTACTTAAGCAAATTCTTATTTTTGAGCAGAATTTAATCATCATATTTTGAATCTATCTCCAACATAAAAATATATACAATCGACTCAATTTTTTGATTGTCTGTAGACAGTTCTTAGAACTCAAATAAATTCGAACAACTTTTGTGTTTCAATAAAAACTACAGTAGATAACCTGGAAAACAAATACTGAAACGCTTATAGCGCAACAAGTGTTAATTGGAGAGTAAAAATTTATTTATCATTCTTTGAACTGAATTATTTCACTACTCTCAAGAGTTATAATTGTACAATTTTCTGTCTTTATTCACAATTATTTTATTTCGTTACGTGAGAAAATTTAGATTTTGAAACAACAGGTGACAACTTCATTTTGAATTTATTTTGCGCCAAGAAAAACTTTGTTGATCAGCTTTGATCAAGTCAACCGTTTGTTTAATAGTGTGTTAGAAGTTTTCTTTGAATTTCTAACCATAGCTCAAACTTAATTAAGGGGGTACTGTTCACAGAAATATTTTGCTGAAATTTTGGATGACATGCTGAGCGAACTTTGAAGTGAATTTTAAAAAATGGTTGATTTAATTGCTAGAAGGCGCTCTTTTTCATGCAAACTTATGATATACTTATATTATGGTATAAGAAAAAATTTTTGACCTGTATTTCAAAATTCCCAAATAAAAATGCCAAAAATTAAGAAGAAAAAAGTGAAAACCAAAAGTTTGGAAAATCTGTTAGCTTATAAGAGCGAAAAAGAGATTGTTCAAATTGAACCAAAAACATCAGAGAAATTTCCAGAAATCCAGATTACACCAAGTTCTTCAAATAANTTATTTGAAGAACTTGGTGTAATCTGGATTTCTGGAAATTTCTCTGATGTTTTTGGTTCAATTTGAACAATCTCTTTTTCGCTCTTATAAGCTAACAGATTTTCCAAACTTTTGGTTTTCACGTTTTTCTTCTTAATTTTTAGCATTTTTATTTGGGAATTTTAAAATACAGGTCAAAAAATTTTTCTTATACCATAATATAAGTATATCATAAGTTCGCATGAAAAAAGCGCCTTCTAGCAATTAAATCAACCATTTTTTAAAATTCACTTCAAAGTTCGCTCAGCAGGTCATCCAAAATTTCAGCAAAATATTTTTCTGAACAGTACCCCCTTAATTAAGTTTGAGCCATGGTTAGAAATTTAAAGAAAAACTTCTAACACACTATTAAACAAACGGTTGACGGTTTGATCAAAGCTGATCAACAAAGTTTTGCTTGGAGCAAAATAAATTCAAAATGAAGTTGTCACCTGTTGTTTCAAAATCTAAATTTTCTCACGTAACGAAATAAAATAATTGTGAATAAAAACAGGAAATAGTACAATTAAAACTCTTGAGAGTAGTGAAATTATTAAGTTCAAAGAATGATAAATAAATTTTCACTCTCCAATTAACACTTGTTGCGTTATAAGCGTTTCAGTATTTGTTTTCCAGGTTATCTACTGTAGTTTTTGTTGAAACACAAATGATGTTCGAATTGATTTTAGTCCTAATAACTGTCTACAGACAATCAAAAAATTGAGTCGATTGTATATATATTTATGTTGGAGATAGATTCAAAATATGATGATCAAATTCTGCTCAAAAATAAGAATTTGCTTACGTAACAAGATAAAATAATTCAGAATGAGCACCAGAATTGGTATAGTTATAACAGTAAAGCGAAGTGAAATTAATCAGTGCAAAAAATGTTTGATAACTTTTAACTCTTAAATGTACACTCGTTGCGCCATAAGCGTTTCATTATTTATTTTTGAGGTTATCTACTGTAGTTTTGGTGAAACAAAAAAGGTCCCAGAATTAATTTTAGCCCTTATCACTCTCTACAGAAAGCCGAAAAAATTGAATCGATTGAAGGTGTATTTAAGGAGGAGATGCATTTCAAAGATTTGAACTTCAGAGCCCTCTAGTGGGCGAACTTTGAATTTAAAAGTTGCGAGACCCATCTCAATCTTATTTTTTTGGTCGAATTGTTGGGTTCCAAAATCATAAGCCAAATCCATTTGTGCACGGTACCCCCTTAAAATCCAAAAATAATAAAGGAATAATCCGAATTAAAAAAATTTTCTTTTCATTACGTCTCAGTTCATCACTTTATATACTAACCCCGAAAGAAAATTAACAGGTTGCCATCACCGTTTGTCCACAGAAGTGTTGTCCAATCGAAATTAAAAACTACCTTAACTTTTTCTTAACACGATCCATTTAATTAAAAAATTTAATGAGAAATATATTATACCCTAAAGTGCTCTACAAAGCCCAAAAAGGTGTTTTTTCATGCTTAATTTCTGACCACTAGGTGGCTCTCAAAATTTTTTGATGGTCGGACTCGTTTTTTTGAGAAGAGTTGACCCTATAACTTATAGCCTATAAGTTATAGGCTATAAGTTTATGGAAATATTGCTGACGCTTTTAGTTTTGCAGATAGTGCTCCCGGGTATGACCCTACCTATATCCCTTTAACACCTTTTCGTTATTCTGAGAGGTGTGGGCAGAAAAGCGGTCTCATGAGTGGCTAGGAGGGGTCTTAGGAGTGTCAGGATTGGCTCCCTCAGCCCGCAAATCTCAGATTAACCAACAGGTGTTAAAGGGATATCATATAGGCGCCCAGTACAAAGGGGGTTTCCGATATCGTTGAATGTGCCAATATCGTCGAAATTTTTTGGCAAAAACTTTCGGCGATATTGGCCCCCCCCCTGTATGTGTTTTTAGTGCGAACAGAATCTCGAGTGTGCCGGAGAATTGTCTTTAATTTGGGGAGAATTCTCCGGAATTGTTTATTTTTTGTTCGCACGAAAAAAAACACATACTGTATGTTCTCAGATACGAATTAATTTTAATTTCAGGTGTTATGCATGCACAAAACACTTTCCTATAAACTGACTAATTCCACAATTGTATTTGATAACTAGGTCAAAAATAATTTTATGGAGATAAAACATAGGCGAAAAATCAATCCCCTGTAAAATCGGAACCAAATGTCGAAGTAAAAATCAATCATTTTATTCGAACTAAGCAAAATTCTTCATACTGTATCAGAAGGAATAAAATCTGGAAGGAAAGAAAAGGGGAATTAAGGGAAGAGGAGAACTACAGCTAGGGGAGGGAAAGAAAGAGGGATGAAAAAAGTCTGGGGAACGTTCCCTTTTCCTTGCCTGTTCTAAGGTTAATAATAGACAATTTTCAAAACTTTTTTGCGGAAAACTTATGTGAACAACCATGTTGTTGTGCGACTAATTAAATCAGAAAGATTAATATTTGTTATAATTTGTATATTAATTTATTAACTTTTAAGTTCAGTTATTTAAGTTCTAGCGATATCACAGCCATCAAAAAACTCGGTACAAGTTTTGAGTTCCATTGTTTCTTGTGCAATCGTCAAACATGGACAGCAGCAAGTTTTGCACAAGTCATCCACGAATGAACCGGCAATGCCTTTTGTTTAATTTCACAAATTATATTCATTGAATTAATTCAAAGATTATTAAGAGTATACTGTATCCAGGATACAGTATCCTCTTCCCCAGGGGTCGGCACAATTGGATCGGATCGGTTTCCGATCCGATCCAATCTTTTCAAAAGGCGACCGATCCGATCCAATTTTTTCAAAAGGCGACCGATCCGATCCAAAAAAATTTAAGGCGACCGATCCGATCCAAAAATTCTTTCAGATGTGCCGACCCCTGCTCTTCCCAACCTCAGTCCATCTTATAAATTCTTACTACTATCTCTATAGCGCGTGTTCGAATCTCACTACTATTGTCTTAGTGATTGCTTGAGTGATTACACACCGATCAACTTTGGCGGTCCCAGTATCAAGCACCGTTGCATATAATAATTCTCAAGACAATCACTTAGTCAATATAAGTAAGATTCGAACACGCGCTATAAAGATAGTAAGCATTTTGAAGATGGGCTTAGGTTGGAAAAAGGGTAAAGAGTAGTTTTTGGCGCTGAAAATATTTGACAAGCTCCATTTTTGGTACTACACTACGTTGTTAACCTGGAGCACAATTTTACTCTGAATCTGATAAAAATAGTCACGATTTAAAAATTCGATATACAATCACCTTCATTTTGAAAGTTCCATAAAAACGAGTGTTCGCAGTAAACTGTTTTTGAACAGATTTATATTTATTGAGTACCAATGTCTTACGTGTTAGCCCTTAAATTGAAATATTTTGTAAATTTGTATTTTTTAGATTTAATTTTCATTTGTCATGCATATTTCCACCGATACCTTTTTTGATGTAATTTTTTAAATAAACAAAAGCATTTATGAAAATGTTTACCAGGAATGTATATAGTATACGTGGGGTTTGACCTTGTCAAAATTTTAAGTATTAAATACGAGTTTCAACAAAGATTCAATTCTGAAACAAATTATCAAAAAAATCGAGAGAATTTCGCAGGGGTTTTTAAATGTGACGTTTAAAATCGTAATTTGAACTTATTCTCAACCTCGCTTCAATCCGATATTATTTTCACCGTAAAATAAAAACCATTAAGGACCCACAATGAAGAAACATATTACGTTAGAGAAGAGATATTACGTGAAAGAAAACATATACGCGCCGTAACAACTCGGTGTTTAAAAACAACCGAGGAGCGCACCGGGCCAATTTCTAAGTTTTAAACGGGCGAAGATTAACGAAAAAACTGGGAAGAAAATCTTAGCATGGAATTCAAAGGCAAGGATTATGAAAAATAAAAAAGATAAATTTTTTTCGGTTGATAATACCGGTTATAGGTTAAAATACCGGTTGCACCAAAAGTTAAACGAAAGTAAAAGTTAGCCAATACGTTTTTCGGTGTTCTCCTGAAAATTGACATCTTTTAGTGCCGAAACTGATCCGGGTTCGTCCAAGGAAAAATTTTTTTGGAAAAGATTTAGAGTTTCAGTCTTTGCATAAAATGACGAAAATTTTTTTTCACAAATTTTTTTTTTCAATATTTTTATTTTCAAAAGTTGGCCAATTTTTTTTGACATCGGCTATACTTCTGAAAATCAGGTAAATGGAGTTTTATATGCTAAAATCGAAGTAAGTGCTCTAAATGGGCGTTTTAAAAAGTCCATCTTGACACTAGATGGCCAAAATATTTTTTTGTGTCCTGGAATTTCTTTTTTTTCAGAGTCAACAACCCCCTGAGGTCAAGAATTTGTTTATCAACTACTGTAGTTCTCTCGTTAGTTTAACCGGTGCGTTCCCTATCCATACGGTATGAAACCACCATGGTCCATACGGTATGAAACCACCATGGTCCATACCTAGGGTGCGCAGCGGTCAAAGTTCTAAGTTTTAAATTTAAATGATGAGACCAAAACGGACAAAAATATCTGGACAAAAAACTACGAAGAAATAAAATGAAACATTTTCGCACCCTAACCATACCGTATGGACCATACCCTTAACACCTGGAATCACAGAAAAAAAAGTTCCGCCTAGGCACCAGAGCCGATATATCGGCTCTACTTTGGACGTTGTTTACAGAAAGTTCATGGTAGTTGAAGCTCCAATTACGTTCGGAATAAGAAGTTGAAAAGTTATATTTTTGCATTAATCATTTCAAATTCTCGAATTTTGATTTTTAGTTCTAAAAAATATAGTTGGAAAACCAAGGTGTAGCATATCACGTGATACATGCTCATCGTAGTCTTCACAATTTTTTTTTTATGAGTACCAACGCACAAGTATCTGCCCTACGTCACACTTTAATCCGATTAGATCTATATTATATCGATTATGATGCCCGGGTAACATAAATATCTTATTCCCTATTCTTTTAACAGGCAAATAGGTTATTTATGTTACCCGGGCATCATAATCGATATAAACTATATCCCTTATTCACACTTTTGTTAATATCCCGGCCCTACTACTTAAAAACACACGACCTTTCCTAATCAGGGCCGGGATATTAACAAAAGTGTGAATAGGGGATATGGATTACCGGACCTCAGAGTACAAATTCTAAATATTCGAATGATACAAACAACGCAAGATATTAGCACCCAATCAAAACCGTTGATTGCGGAATAGGCCGATTTCATTAGTCAGGTGGAGAAAGGATCAACCAATCAAATGCTCAGATTTCGCATTTTTCAAATATTTAGGATTTGTACTCTGAGGTCCGGTAATCCATATATCACCAATCAAAAGTTATTTTGAAAAAAAGTAAAAAAAAATGATGAAAAAGTCACAAATTTCTATGAAAAATGGCTAATCGAAATAAAATCAGATTAATCGCAGGTTTATCGCATATTCTAGAAATGATATAGCCCTTAACGACAAAAACGCTCCTCAGAAGTTTTAAATACTAATTATACAGGTTTTGTTAAAATTTGAAGGCTAGTTCTACAAACTGGCTAATCTGAATAATTTCCTTGAAGCCCTTTTTCGCTAATATTTTATCGAGAATATGTCAAATTAGGAACCACCATACCCGTAATATACTTTTTATTATTATTTTGAATCTTATATAGTAATCAAGTGGCAGTGTGGACAATTTGTGATCGATTAAATTAATGTTTATTATAAATAATTTATTTCATGGAATACTTAAGTTGAAAATTTTGAAATTTCACTTCCAAAAAAACATATCTGTCTAAAGATCCGAAAAAATTTCACTGTTGATTGTTTTGTATGCACAAAACCCTTTCCTAAAAACTGGATCATCTCACATTTGTATTTGATGTCTAGTTTCGAAATAATTTCTCCGGAAGTAAAACTTTGGTGAAAAATCTCAAAAAATTAACTCCTCGTAATATTCGAACCAAATATCTCAAAAAAAATGATTATTTTTTTCGGAATCACCGCAAAATTTTTTATAATGTATTTGGAAGAAACAATTCTGTGGCATTTTTTTGCTCTTTTTAGAAGGTTTAAGGTAGGCTTGAGCCGATATATCGGCTCTATGATTCCAAGGGTATTAAACGTATTGACAAATCTTTTTTGAGAGTGTAACCAATCGTAAAAAGCTTTCTAAAATCACAATTAAAGTTATATCCCATTATTGCCCTCTGTGAAAAATTTGGTCTCTCAAAAATTCGGGGATGAGAAAACGACTCGTCATTTGAAAACGAGTCATCCTTTTTAGTTCTCAAATAGCTCAAACTGAGCACAATTATATAATTAATATAAACATTAAAAATTGGTTTTTATAGGATCAAGGTTTTTTTTTTAAGATCACTAAACTTGTTTAATTATTAGTTTTTGTTAAAAAATAGAAAGAAAGGTCTGAGAAAAAATAGAAACAACCGTCTGATTCGGACCAATTTTTATCTTGTATTATTCACTAGATACTTGTGAACAGTTTGAGCTATCTAATAACCTAATGGGATGAGTCGTTTTTGAAAACCGCTTTGTTTTCTCACCCCCCTTGTTTTTGAGGGACCAAATCTTTCACAGAGGGCAATAAAGGAATATTTAGAGTCAAAATTATACTTTAGTACTTAAGTAAGTTTTAAACGATGCAAAAGCGTAAAAATTTACGAATTATATTAAAACTTCTTGGTGGCAAATAACAGACAAAATTGAAAACAAAATGTGAAAAAATTCGATTGGTCAATAGTGTCACTGGACACGCTAACCAGTCAATAAGACGATTCGAAATAAGGAATTTCGAAAGTCAAAAATCGGTTTCAATGTGTTTATGCTATGTTGTAGAGAATTTTTTTCTGGTCATTTCTAGAGTCAGGATTTTTTTGTTTTTGAAATTTTTTCAAAAAAAATTGATTTTCAGGTCAAATTCACATGACTAACTTTAGCCAGCTATAAAAGTTGCAAATAAGGAGTTAACGCACTTTTGTTTTTGCAATCAGGAGAAAAGGCTTAAACAATTTCAAGTTTTTTGATTATGGTTATATTGACCACCCGGTCGACCACAATGAATGTCAAAGTTGAAGGTCAATCTCAAAGTCATCGAATTCGTATAAAAGACCCACCAAAATGAACCCCGTGGCTGATCGTATTAGGAACCATAGGTGAATTATATTCGCTTACGGTGCCAGAGAGCAAAACATTTTAGTATGATTTGAGAGAAGTTGAGCAATCGCTTTGAAAATACCACCAAAAAATTTCTCTCGGCCGACTTTTTAATGACGGTATTAACAACCATGGGCTAATTATGTAAACTAAGGGTGCCAGAGAGCAAAAAACATTTTCATCCTCTCAAATCATGAAATTGTATTTTGCTCTCTAGCACCCTTAGTAAACATAATTAGCCCATGACTGTCAATACCGTCATTAAAAATTCGACTACGAGCAATCTTTTGGTGGTTTTTTCAAAGCGATTGCTCAAGATCTCTCTCAAATAATACTAAAATGTTCTGCTCTCTAGCACGGTAAGCGTACATAATTCACCTATGGTTCCTGAAAGTTCATTAGAAAGTCGGCCACGAGGATCATTTTGGTGGATCTTTTATATGAATTTGATGACCTTGAGATTGACCTTCAACTTTGACCGGTCATTGTGGTCGACCGGGTAATCATTATGACTTAAATCAAAATACTTGAAATTGTATAAGCCTTTTCTCCTGATTGCAGAAAAAAGGGTGTTAGCTACTAATTTTAATTTGAATTTGCAACTTTTACAGCTGGCTAAAGTTAGTCATATAAATTTGACGTTAAAATCAATTTTTTTCGAAAAAATTTCAAAAACGAAAATTATCCTACTTCTTAAAATGACCAGAAAAAAATCTCTACAAGATAGCCTTAACACATTGAAACCGATTTTTGACTTTTGCAATTCCTTATTTCTAATCGTCTAATTCAGAAACCGGTCGCCCCAGAAAATAATTTCGGTTTCAGTACAATGTAATCAAAAAATGTAATTCCTTAAAAAACTTATTCAAGATAGAAAGTTTTCATGAGAAACTCAAAAAGTCATAAAAGTTTCGCACTATTTTAAAAGTGGGCCAAAAATTTAACACTTTTCTCTGCCCACGCAAAATATTTTTGCAAACTCTAGATTTCAAATCTGTGAAGTCTTGAAACTTACTTTTCATTTTTCTTAAAAACCTGAAAGATGCTAACGTGAAACCTAGTTTAATAAAATATAATTAATTTTGATGAAGTGATTGAATCCAGAAAATTATAGGGGCTTTTTGACAGTCTTTTATAAAACATAAAGAATGACATTTAAGGATGTTGGTGACGATAATTGGGAGTTAATAGAATATTTTTTAATTGACCTATTTTGTAGAAAATTTCTCGTTGTTTAATTTACTTCTGAGGATTTTCGTTATTTTTGGATTTGTGTTCAAATAAATGTTGTATGGTCAAAATCATAATCCATAATTTTGAAAATTGAAGATTCGAAATAAAAGGTGCCAATTTCGATCTTAAATTTTTATATAGGCGGCTTTTTTTTTCGTATGTACCGTTTTCGTATGTACCGTTTTCGAGAACATTCGCTCCGATTGCGAGTTTCTCTAAAAAAAAAGCCGCAATAACAATTAACTAGTAAAAATGAAGACACTCAAGTCGGAATACTGCCAAAAACGGTTGTCTTCAACCTTTTAATTTTTTTTTATTCTCAAAAAAATTCAGAATTTAAACAAAAACTAGAAATTTACATGTCTTTTCTGAGACTTTTTTCGAGAAGGAGTAGGCTTTTGCGTGAGGCTCCCAAATAAGTTGTTTTGACCACTAGGGGCAAAATTTTTAATAAAACGGCTTCGCTCGGGGATGCGCATTCATATTTGGAAGTTGAATTGCAAATAACAAGAAAAATTGATGAGAAACGAATGAGGAGTAGGCTTTTTAGTACTTTTAGAGACGCCTACTGAAAATCATCATTTGAGCGTAGGTTGAGATATCAGATGCTCTGAATAGTACTGGCAACTTAAGAGTTGAACTACGTTTTTGAAAAAAAAAATAATTATTTCTGAAGACAGGTTTCTCAGAAACTTCACTTGAAAATGTGTAAAAAAGAGCCCAATTATCGTCACCTACATCCTTAAGGGGGTTTTATAGGCAAAATGGACTTTTTGAATTGCTTATTTCTCTCGGCATAGACATAGGAAGTGAATAAAACATTCTGATAAGTTAGTTCGTAATCTCTGGATGACGTTTTGAATCATATTTTGGAGATAGCATGTTGAACCAACCGGTAAATGAGGTTAACCAGGAGCAAAAAATTACTTGAAAAAGCTGTATTTTTTTTCGTCCTATTTAGGAAATGTTTCAAAATTTGACATTATCTGCGAAATTTAAAGGCGGAAAAAACTGTTCTGCCCTTTTTTTAATTTTCTCACTAAAAAGGTATCAAAGCTGGCGAAAAGGACTGTTTTTTGCTATTTTGGCCACGGAAAGTTGTATTTTTTTCATGCTACATGGCAAACTATTTTTCCGTGCACTATAGTTTTTCGTTNCAAAAAATGCGGAAAATTTTCATAATGCTTTGATTTTTTTTCAAATTTTTACGATTTCAAAGATGAAAACTTGAACTCAAATCTTTCCTAACATAGATAAAAATGATTTTATCAAGCTGGAACATATTTATATCGGTTCAGCTAACTATAATAAGCATGAAAAAATATACTGACTTACTATTTTCGTAAGTTATGTTGACTCGTGGATGCCGGGTTTATGCCACCCCCTTAAAGATGGCCAACTATATTATTTGATCGACTTAAACTCGGTATTAAGCCACTTCAGGCTTGTGATTCGTTGACCAATCAGCGCGATGACACTCAGGAGATTTGAAGACTCAACAATATTAATTTTGTATAGGCTCCTACTCAATATTATACGTTCCGGAGCAGATTCGACTATACCGTAATGGAAGAAAAGTCTTATTTTTCCCGTAGATTAGCCTTAAATATGTTTGCAAAAATAAGTACTGTAATTAAGTACTGTATTTCAAAAAAAAAAGCACAAATAATTTTTGGCAAAAAATCACTTGGTCGACGAGGATCCTATTATGTACCGTATGTGTTTTAGCTTTTGGGGTTTTCCCCGGGGAGATTGAAACGCCTCTAAAATAAACTAACCAAGTCGCGCTCTGATTGGTTAAGCGTAAATCTCCTCAGGAAACACCCCAAAAGCTAAAACACATTCGGTATAAGACTCGAAAACAAAATGAAAGTCGATACGGCTGTGCACAGCCGTACGGGCGGCTGAAAGTTAAGTTTAACATTTGTGGCACTATTTGAGCCAATCAGGGGACCAGAGGTCACTTTTTGTGTGCGTGAGAGCATCTTATAGCATCCACGATAATAACGCTCAGGTAGTGATAACTTACGCAAGACCTGGTTGGTCCCTCAACCATACTTTACAAAATTTTAAATAAACCAAAATGAGCGGAGATCATATTCAGGAATGAGTGTTTTTGTATGTTCAAAATAAGTTAAAAATATTCATATTATCACCATATTAACACTATTTTAAATAAAATTTGGCAATTAAATGAAAATTGAATTATTTTTTCAAGTAAAATAATCTTATTTTATTGAAGTTCTTACACTAACTTACCATTTATGGAAACCCACTTTCGTGAAAAAATGGTTTCCATAAATGGTTATGGGTTTCCATTAAAGGGCTATGGGTTTCCATTACAGGGTTATGAGTTTCCATCACATGGTCAGTTTTGGCAAAATTTGAAAAGTTGTTTTCAGCCGAAAAATAAAAAAAAATTTAGAAAATTTTAGAGTTTTTTTCTAAATTACATGTTCAGGGATCAATTATAAGGCAGCCGTAATCAACAAACTTTTTAGAAGAGTTTTGAACGAATTACGCACCAAAAACAGAGTTTGTTTTACTCAAACATGCCTTGTTTTTCAAAAATGGTTTCCATAAATGATAATTCCTTGTTTTTCATAAATGGTTTCCATAAATGGTAATGGGTTTCCATTACATGGTAATGGGTTTCCATAACATGGTAATGGGTTTCCATTACAGGGGGTTTTCATAAATGGTTAGTTAGTGTATATAAAGATACAACAGGGTCCGGCGAATAGGTGAAAGTTTTTTCGCTCAAAACCTTCACGTATTAGCCGGATTCCACCTATCTGCCGGTTTTCACCTATCCGCCGAACGTCTGGGAAGATACGCTCTGATTCGTCAATAAAAACAAGATCTAGAGTTTATAATTGACTTAAAGGGTGGTCAGAGTAAGAATTTTTGGTGATTTGAAAGTTAATTTTTCGTTACAAATCTTCTAAAATGTATAAATTTAATTTTATCGAAAAAATGAAATGAAATTTATTTTAAATTAACATGAATTCGAAAAAAGATTTCTCAGAAAAAAAATAAGAGCACTCTAAAAACGATGAAAATTATCAAAAAAATTTTATGCTCGCACTAAATCAACTAAATCGCCGACAATGTCTGCGAGACTTGAAAACAGGTTTTTAAAGTTCTTGAAATACCGACACTTCATTGGTCAATCTAAACATGTTTTAAAAATGTATTTTTCATTGTCGCGCCGACCGGAGAATCTTGGTCTGAAAATCTGATTAAAAAACGCCTATCTTTTGCCTGAGAAGTTTTGAAAAAAACCCCTATCTTTTGCCTTTCACTTATTTGCCGGACGTCGGGGGGGGGGGAAAGTTTTTATATTCAGATGCCTGGGCTTACGTAGGTTTTTGCGTGGGTTTCACT
Source organism: Oikopleura vanhoeffeni (assembly GCA_004367855.1). NCBI lineage: Eukaryota > Metazoa > Chordata > Appendicularia > Copelata > Oikopleuridae > Oikopleura > Oikopleura vanhoeffeni. The sequence continues at coordinate 336,273 of SCLH01000008.1, forward strand.
TATCTGCCTTCACCTATTCGCCGGACCCTGCTGTACTTGATAAAGATTTATTAAAGAAGGCTGTTTTTATTATTCAATGGTTAAATGGCATTTTGGTATAATATTTTGCGGAAATCAAATTGAACGAAAATTCTATTTTTTTGAGTACCAGATTGCAATTTTTTTTTAATATTATAAATTTTAATTTTTCTGTTGGACTCTGACACCATGGTGCACCAGTGGTTTAACCACCAACATTTAAAATCACGTAAATTCAATAATATTGACCTTGTTAAACAAGGCTTGTTTTTCAATTTACTTTTTGGAGTTATTTCGATTTTGAGGCATAATTACGTTTTCGAGCGGGAGAACTCAATCACTACTACCAAACATGTTTTATTAAGCTAAAATTTGAGCAATCCAGTAGTCCGGAAGTGTAGGCTCCGAAATTTCTATTTTAGGTCTTTATTTGCATTTTTTTTGATTATTATTAAAGGGAGTACCGGTCGCATTTTATGGCGATAAACAGGGGTTTCAGAGTCGATTCAATGATATAATAAAAACAACACAAACATATCCGTTAAAGGATATTGATATTTGAACAAAAATATTGCTCTGGAAAATAATATCGAAGGTCTTTGATTAGCTGACTAATCAGAAAGGAGCTTTCAAAAGTGACAATATTTTCACTTCAAAATGTATCTCCTCTCTTAGTTTTTAAGATATAGAAAACATTTATAGTTTGTATTGACCACAAAAACATCAGGTCCGGTTTGTCCATAAAATTTTTACCCCGCGCTAGAATGTGCAAAAAACTGTTTTTTGGGCTAATTCTAAGGGTCCCAGAGAAAATACATCTCTTCCCTGGATAATGACCGCAAAAAATTAAAAGTAGTTTAAATGATTCACTGAAAGGTAGGGGCAGAGCACCAAGGACCATAATTTTTATTTTTGTTCCTTGGGTGGTCAGAAACAGCGATTAAATTTTTCGGAAATCTTAAAATTTTGACAAAAATGATAGAAATTATTTTCAAATCGCGATAAAAATCATTTTTTGATGACCAATGAGAATAAAAAGACTTCTTATCAACTTATTTTTGTCCATATTTTCATGAAAAAACATTTCAAATCCAGTCCTCCCTTAAAAGATTAGCATTGAATTTCTGAAACTTTTTAATTCAAATATAAAATGTTAAATTTGGAATTTAATGCCCTTTATGAAAATCAAAAACTTGTTTAACGATCAGTCGAGCGGAATTTTTTTGATTCAGTTTCTCTAGAAATGCTCTGCATAGAATATTTTTTCTTGAGAAGCCCCAGTGTAAATAAGTTTAGAAATCATAAAAAAATCGATACCAAATGGTGTTTTTCTGTTTTTGAATCCATTTAGTTTACTGAGTGATCACTACATGCCAGAACGCGTAGCTGCATATAACAAAGATGTAAAACTGATCGTAATGCTCTGTGACCCGATCCGCCGATCCTTATCTCATTATCTTCACGCTATCACCTTGATCGAAGCCAGAATTGAAGGAGAACAAATGGGCAAAAAAGAATTTGTACCTAGAGCTCCTGGAGCATTTAGGACTTTTGTGTATAATTCGTCCAGTTTTGCTGATGTTGCTGACGCTGGGATTGATGAGATTTTTAAAAAGCGGCCAGATGCCAAAGCGGCTGTCAATAATATGGCAGATGACTTCACGGATCATAATTTGATCCGGGAAGCGATTTATGAGTAAGTATTTCTTTTAAATTTAGGATAACCTCCTCTCCTCCATTTTTATAAAGAATGCTTGTAAAAAGGGTGAGTTCAGCCTTTATCTCTCATTTGAATATCCTATGCATAGGGAGCGCACCGCGCCAATTTCTAAGTTTTGAACGGTTCCTATGAATGGTCCTATGAACGGTCCTATGCACCATAGCATACCCACTATGTTTAGGGTTATACCCGGGCTAAAAAAATGTTAAAACTTTAAAGTTTTGATTGGATAAAATGATTAGCGCAGAATTTAGATCGAATAATTTTTGAAACAAAAAAATTCGAAAAATTTTCTTGGGTAAAATGGCATTTATAAGTTTAAATTTTCGATTTTAGTAGCAGCTTAACCTGCCCTTATCTTTTTGTGCTGACTATTTGAAAGCTAGGAAAATTCTGTCTTGATTAGAACAAACAATATTTTTGGAAAATCTGCGCAGCTTAGATTTTTTTAGGGTTATAAGTTTTTCCGCCGACGCATTTTTCATCAAAATTAACAAATTTTTTTCAAAATTTATAAATTATGAACAAAATGAGACTACTGCTTCAAAAAAGCGAAAGTTATTTATTTTTACTGTCGACCAAAACTATTCAATTTTTAGGCCATATTATGGCCGCCATAATGGCCCGGCCATTTGATAAAAGAGGACTTGACGGAGTTATTTTGCCAAATTTTTGTTAAATCTGAATTTCACCAAATTATTCGAAAGAAGCAAGAAACCATGATTTTCATTTTTAAATTTTTTATAAATTTCAGGTACATAGATGACAAAAATAACTATGCAATGTCACAGGCAATACCTCAACAACTTATAACCCGTGGATGTTACGGTTACTACCTAAACCGCTGGTTTGATATTTTTCCTCGCGAAAATATAATGGTTCTTTCTTCCAGTGATTTGCTAACTGAACCAGGCCGTGTTTTACAAAAAGTCCAGGAATTTGTTGGAGTTCAAGTAGTTGTAGATGAGAAAAATTTTGTATGGGACAAAGGTTCTGAGCATTACTGTATTATAGGACCTGAAGATTTAACCCCCAAGTGCATGGGGTCGCGAAAGCAGCGATCGAAAGAATTTACGGTTAATGAAGAAACTAAAATAAAACTGACGCGGATATTTTCGTCGATACATCGGGATTTGAGTGATATTGTCGGAAAAGAGCTATTTAAAAGCTGGGACATGGATATTTAGACCTGCAATTTGTCGATAGGCTGTCGTACATGTTAACAAGATAAAAACGGTATTTAAATTCCGCAGTTTTAAGCAGCAAGGAACCAAACCGGACATTTTGAATTTGTTCAAGTACTACAGATAACGAAAAATATATATTGCCCACTTTTCTGTAAGAAACAAGGTTGGGGAAGTTACAAAAAAACTAGGCTTATATTTTAGAGGGTTGCATGTGTAAAATGTTGAAAATCTTCAGGCACTTTGAATTTCCGAAAAAGTATAATATTTTGAAGAAATATTTTGGACCCAGGAATCATAATACAGTGGGTGAGACCAAATTGGACCCATTATGGGCAACACACGAGCTTTTCGAAAAANGGATTTTATTTTTATCATTTTGAAGCAATCTCTTTTAATCATAACAAACAATCAAAGGCCTGATTTCAGTTAGTATTAGTGTTGAACTTTTGAAAACATACTTTCCTAGCTCAGTTTTTGATGCAGAATTCAATTACGCTATCAAAATAACATTTGTGTACACATTTATGTGACATGCTATTTTTGGTTAAAACTCTCAAAAAAGGGTTCAAAGTCAAATTACAAAAAAAATTTCGCCGAAATTGATTTCTGAAGACCGATTGACCCAGGAATTGTATTTATTTGCTTAATCTTTCAAACAAAAGAGAGTAATTTTTGCATGCAATCCAGTGTGGCAGACTCGCGTCAATTTAACTTACGAAAAATAACTACACCAACTAAACATTATGGAAACCCACTTTCGCGAAAAAAATAGTTTCCATAAATGGTAATGGGTTTCCATATAGTGGTTACGGGTTTCCATTAAATGGTAAGGGGTTTCCATTACATGGTAATTTTGGGCAAAATTTGAAAAGTTGTTTTCAGCCAGAAAATTGAGAAAAATTTTTTTGAAAATTTTTGATTTTTTTTCAAAATGACATGTTCAGGGATCAATTATAGGGCAGCCAAAATTAACCAACTTTTTAGAAGAGTTTGGAGCAAATTAAACACCAAAAACAGTGTTTATTTTAATCAAACATGTCTTTTTTTCAAAAATGGTTTCCATAAATGATAATTCTTTGTTTTTTCAAAAATGGTTTCCATAAATGGTAATGGGTTTCCATGATATGGTAAGGGGTTTCCATTATCGGGGGTTTCCATAAATGGTTAGTTAGTGTAGTTGGTTTATTTTTTTGTGATTATTATCGTTAGCTGAACCAGAATAAATGTGTATCAGCTCATTAAAATATTTTTTTATCTATAAGAAAAGATTTGAGTTCGAACTTTTATTATTGAATTTGTAAAATTTTCAAAACATTATTAAAATTTCATGCATTTTTCACTCAAATTGTTTTTTCTGAAATCTGTGAATAAAAACGAAATAAATCGCCACTTTAACTTTTTTCATGCATGTTTACATATTTTCTGACTGCTGTTTAAAAAATCATAACATGTTCATTTGTCATTTTTGTCGACTTTTTTAAGAAATATTATGTAAAATTTTCGCAAATCAAGTCCAAAATTTTTTATTAATGCTTTTTTGAATTCTTCTTGAAAACTCAGGCCGAATCAGCTGTGTAATTTTTTGGTATCTATTTGATTTCAGTATTTCAACCGATGGAAGGGTCAATCGAATATCGTTTCTGAACTACTGATGAAATTTCCAACACTTGCTTGTGACACCGGTTTGTGCCATTTGGCACGCAATTTATAAAATTTTAATTTTTTCAAAACATTTCTATTAAATTTCGAGTGTTACAGGCTACTTTTCTTTTCAAAGTCAGGAGATTTTTTTACATTTAAACGCAATTGAAGGTCAATTTTTTTCTTAAAAAGCTGTTTTTCTCTTTTTTTCATGGGAAAAAAACTTTCATATTGAGGAAATTTTTTCATATGAATAATGATTCTCCCACTAATTAGCGCATAACACTCGAAAATGCCTGAAGTTTATAAATATTGGCTTCAAAATAAATTCTCACATCGGGTCAAGTTGGAAATGGAGTTATAATGAAAAGTGGTTTTTGATATTTTTACAGATACTTAAGTATGTTGATAAATAAAAAATATAAACGTTTGCAAGAATGAACACTTTTATTGAAGATAAAAAATAAAAAAATAAATTTTCACATTTTTTTTTGTTCATAAATCACTCCGAAAAAATGTACCAATCTGCCACATCGCTGCTACCCCCTTAAACTGAAACTTGTTTAAAAAAATTCACATCTTTGAAAATGATAAAATAAATCGAAACGTTACATACTATGTTTTTAAATAATTTATCGTGTATAGATCTCGAGATATTGACCTGCATCGGTTACCCCAAATTTCTCAATCTAAGGAAATTGTAGATTTTTTTTCGAAAAATACTTGTTTTCAATTTTTCATACAATTTGAAATCTTGGCTACCAAATGCAAGAAAAATTATAGTTTTTGATTTAGCAGTTCAAAAATGACATCATAAAACACTTCGAAAGAATTCGAAATTTCTGAAAAAAAACTTTGTCTGAAATTAATTTTTTTTATTTTTCTGGAATGAAATCGACAAAATTTCGAATGCCGCTAAAATCAGCTTCGTAGCATGTGTAGATCTCGAGATATAGACCTCCGTCGGTTACCTCCTTAAAATGCAAATCGATATCAGATGGGCCATTTTTTGACTTAATTTTTTTCATCGTGACCTACGTCAAATTTTACGGGCTTTCTTATGGGCAAGTTTCACGTTTGGGCAAGAATGGGGGCGAATTTTTTTGTGTTCAATGAATTTTTCTTAAAATTTTGAATTAGTCGCAGATTTTCATTTGCCATAGAATTGTTGGTTTAAAAGTCCATTTTACCCCCAGGTATGACCATATATAACTGACTATTTCAAGGATCAGGGGCAACCGAACTCAACAATCTTTCAAAACACAAAATCAACTGAATCAATCTGAAATTGATTAAATTGAATAAGAATTGATTAAAATAAGTCCGAATTAATTGAATTAAAATTAATTTGATGAAAGTTAATTACATAAAAATTTATTTGATCAAAATTAATTTAACTGAAATTAATTAAATCAAAATTAATTAAATTAAAACTAATTCAATTCAAATTAATTAAACTAAAACTTATTAAATTAAAATTAATAAGATCAAAATTTAATTATTAAGATATAAATTTGAAAATTCATCAGCCACTACATGAACCAGCGAGCATAAGTAGCCTAGTCTAATCTCGTGCGGGGGCGGGGTATTGTATCAACTACAGCAAAATCAAAAGGGCCAACCCTTACAAGGCAACCTCCCCCTGATTTGTATTGTATGTAACATAGCATGTTAAATATGATAAGTCGAAAACATATTTTGCTTTACAACTGAACCATTTCTCAAAACTGGGAGAAAACTGTATGTATTTGAGCTAGCGAGGGAAGCTCGAGAATCCACCAGATGAAAATTTGTATCCGTTTTTTTTATGATTTTTAATTTATTTTCACAAGTTCGAGAAAATCAGTCAGAAGCACTTTGGCAGTTTAACTTTTATCAACACAAAAATAAATTTCAAATGTCCGAATAAAATTGGGCCAGAACTTTATATTTAGCATCTGATTTTTGTAAAATCATAGTATAATTATTATACTTACAATCAGTGACCATTGTCAATTTCATGTTCTTAATTTTCACATTCATAGTATCTCGACATCTCCCAAAACCACATACATTCAGCATCATATTATAAAATGTAGCTGGAGTTTTATTTTCGACATTATGAGCTCGGAAATTATCATAAAAAATTGAGTAATAATATTTTCCATCTTGTAAGTATTGATGAATTTTGATTTTCATCCATTTATTGAGAGTAAATTGTGGTTGATTACTTGCCGGATAATTGTGTAGATAATTAAGGTTACCACTGACATAAGCCGCAATTTGAAGTGCTCGTCGATCAGGATGGACTTTAATAAGGGTAAACTGACGAACATTTTTGGAATAACATTTGTTCTTAAAGTTTAAACTGTGTTGAGTTCTTGCATTTTGTTTTCGAGCAGGAACTAGTTTAACTTTGACTTCCTACACGAAAATTAAATGCCGGAAATCGCGAACAATCGACTTCAAGCACAAACAGTGAATGCCGGAAGTTGCTAAAAATTGAGTTCCGGCTCAAAAATTGAATACCGGAACTCGCAATAAATTCTAGCATTAACTCGTAAACTCGATTTTAGCCACTAGTTGCCGCACAACCAATTTAATTGCATTTTACGACGCTTAACATCATTATGAACAAGATCCAGTTATAAAAGTTATCGATAAACTTTAAAACGAATGACGTTTGTGCGTTTGTTTTTTGAAATTTTTACTGTATTACAGTACTTATTTTTGCAAAAATTTTTTAAATCACAAAATCAAAACCTTTTATCGTGGTCAGAAAAAAATTCTAAGACATTTTTTTTCATTACAATATAGCCCAAAATGATCACGTGACCGTTATTTTTAAGGAATATATGTGGTAAAACAGTAGTACTGTTTTTTTCCAAAAAATTGCTAAATCAATTTTTGAAGAAGTGAAGTGGTTCTTTAGAGGTTTTAAGACCTTTTTCCCATTACACCAAAGTCAAAAGCGGATCACGTCGTGACCTTCAATTAGGAAATAAGGTTTTGGTGAACGTAAACAATAGTGATCAAATTACGCCGAAAAATTTTACCATTTTAAGAGTTTTGAACATAATAATATTTTCCAAACACGTCATGTGATCCTATTTTTCGAGAAATAAGGATTATCTATGACATATTTCAAACCTTATTTTGAATTATTTCGTCACCTGATTTTATTCGGACTTTGGTGTAATGAGAAAAATGTCTTAAAACGTTTTGAAGTTGACCCTGGAATTTTTTTACGTAGTTTGAGTACTTTTCAAATTACTGTATATTGGTACTACATGCCTTTTTTTCAAAAGTACTCAAACATCGTGGCAGACCCTTCAAAAAATCGTAACGAGTTTCTAAGACTTCTATTGCATGTATAGTATGGCCTCCAGTTTAAATAGAGCTTTCTAGAAAGTCATAGCTTTCGAAATGCTGATTACTAAGAATGCGTAGGCGAGACAGAAGGTGGAGAAAAATCAATAATTACCGATTGAGTTTTTTTAATTTCAAGATTACTGTTTTATTATTTTGTGAACTTGGCCTCCGGTTAAAATAGAGCATTTCTAGAAGTCAAAACTTCCGGAACAATTATCACATAAGAAAAGTGAGGAGTTCGTGCTGTACGCGTGAGGTTCTCTCTTTGATTTTTCAACACAAGAAATTAGATTCCAAACTAAATTTAAGAGTCATTATACTAGAGAATTTTGTAAAAATCATAATAATTATTTTTAGACCAGACCGATAGAAATCATTTGAAGTTTATATGAGGTAATTGCAAAATAAATTAAGGTTAAACTTCATCTCATTATTGCACTTTTATAGTCGTCGTGATAGTAAATTTCGCACTTTTTGTTTTTCTTATCCTCATTAAATGCCTTTAAATTCGTTTAAAATATTTTATTTTGTTATTTTATTTGTATAGCAAATTGGCTGAATATTATTTAAGCTATTGAAAAATAAATGTTGATAATGAAACTTTGCTAATATTGCCGATTTAAAAGTGAGGCAACGAGTTGGCTAAAAATAGAGTCTGGGTACAGATTCATGTCTAAAGTCTACGAGTTAATACACGAAGAGTGATCCCTTCTCCTAATAAACTTATAATATAACTAAGAGCTTTCTTGCATATGTAAAACACGCAAGTGGTGCTAAAGAGCTTTCATTCAATTTTGTTAATATTATTATTTTTAACATATCAGCTGTTGGTTCTAACATCAAGAGAGCAATTTTAAATTCTCAGATAAATTCAGACGACTATATATATCTATTTATTTCGACCATAGGTCTTTTTTATGACGTTTCGGCCTTAGCAGCCATTTTCAGTGTGGGAGATCAGAGAAAGATATACGACAAAAAAAAAAAGGTTTCGCGAAACCTAATATGATGCGTAATCGAGCCTCAGATGAAATTGCCCAATTAAAGCTCGATTACGATAAATGTTAAGTTATTGAATTGTCAGGTATTATACAAGTACACAGAAAGGTCATACATTTGTGTGGTACTTGTAATATTAAGACTTGGTTTATTAAGAAAAAAATATGTAAGCTTCGAATGTTTCTCGAAAGCTTGTATTATACAGGTTTTTTTTCAAATATTTCAAAGTGGCTTTTCGAAAATTTTATATTTGTAGTGTTTTGGTGAGTATTCTGGGTCTACTTTGTATATGTCGCGACTTTTTATCATATTGATCACAATATTTGTAATGTTGATAAATTGCCCCTTCTTCATTACGTCTATGTTCTAGAATACGCTGATGTTACATTCGTTTAGTCTCACCTACGTAGGTTTGCTTCGCAAGGTTTTTCACAAATGTACTCGTAGGTTGATTGCTATTGAGATAATATGATTTTTTGGGTTTGAGCCTAGAGAGAATAACACTAGATTTTAATAAGTGAAAATGAAGATATTAAGTTTGAAATTTTTTGTGTAATTGGCATAGAATTCTTTTAATTTTACTAGCTATTACGGAACTTCGAAAGCTAGTGAACTGATGCCTAGTGTGTGATTTATGATATCAGGATTTTTAAGTTTCTCCATTCTCCTAGATTTGATTGTGAAGGTGGGAAATTTTTAACTTTAATTCTCAGATTTTTTGATTAATTAATTTTTCGGGACTACTGATTTTTAACAAAAAAATTTTGGTTGTGTTTAATGCTATTCTAGCGGCATCAGGGGTTGTGGTTGTATTTTGACACCTGTAAATTTCACCAATTAATGTTGAAATTTTTGACTTTTAGGTGCTACTCCATTTTTGAAAATTCAAACAGTGTTTCTGACGCCTGGGTTCTCTATACATTTATAAATGTAAATTACCATTTGTGTTACAACTAGGGTATCCAAAAAACTAGTTTATTATTTTCCATGGAATCTGTGAGTGAATTTAAGGCTTCATTGAAATTATTTTATTTTCAAAAAGTGTATTTTTGTAATCTTTTCGAATTATGCAAAAAATATCGTCTACATAACGAAAATATTTTTAACGTTTCCGTTTTCAATTCTCGATCTATAATTTTAGTTTCAAAGATTACAAAATATATTTGCCAGGCTTGGGCTAAGTAACTTCCCATCGAACACCCTTAATTTGTCGATAAAACCCGTTATGGGGTTTCAAAATAATTAAACTTAGTGCAACTGCATCAAACAATCTTTTTACTTGGTTTTTGTTTGGTGGTTTAACTTTTTCTGTTTTTATTCTTTTCCTATTTTGATAGTTTTTGTTCCTCTGGAAAATTTGGGCAATTTCATCTGAGGCTCGATTACGCATCATATTAGGTTTCGCGAAACTCTATTTTTTTTGTCGAAGTATCTTTCTCTGATCTCCACACTAAAATGGCTGCTACAGCCGAAACGTCAATAAAAAAGACCTATGGTCGAAATAAATATATAATTTTATGTCTTAAAAAACCAACAAATACTAAATATATCTGCCACAATTATTCGCTAAAATGCGAATAACTTCTTCTGTGGATTTTCGATTTTTTCTATGGCTATGTTGCCATAAGTAAACTAAATTAATGCCTTTTTTGTCATTTTGTTTTGGTGTTTAACCTCTGACTGACATGATCGGCATTCTATCACCAGCATTTGTGGTTCCCCCATCATTAATAGTGAATCCAAAAACGTTATTCCATGAGAGATCACTATTTCAGTAAACATCAATTCACAATTCTATCATAACTGTTTATGATATACGGGAATAACCAGTTATTTGATTTCCGTCTGTTGGAATTAGTCATTTGCGAATCAAGACTCGAGCATTATTTACTTAAAATAATATTTAACATTGTTTATACATAACCCCAACTTTTTGGCAATAAAACTATTTATGTTAAGGTTTTTTGAAAGTCGCTTGGAAATTAACTTTTTTAAGTGAAAAATTAGTCTCACAGGGCGGTCAGGTGAACTAAACTTAAAATTCCATATAACTGGTATTATCAATAGGTTAAACTTTCTTTGGATAGTTTTTTCATTTGTTGCTATATTTTCTCTGCCAATATGCAATAAAACCCCGTTATCTGGACCAGGGATGGCACCGAGCTTAAAATTCTGCTCGGAAAAAACCGAGCGGGTCCCATCAAACCGATCAGATCGGTTTTTTTCCGATCCGATCACATTTTTTGTCGCTCGTTTATTTTCCGATCCGATCAGCAAATTTGAAATGTCCTTCCAATCTTATCCGATCACATTTTTCGTCGTATCTGATCGGATATGTGATCGGATCGGAATGATTTTACGCACCGAAAAGCTTAAAATCCAAACTTAAGGTTTTTGCGAGTATTTTTCGGACTTCATAATGAATCGGACTTCATAATAATCGGACTAATATCGGACTTCATCAATTTGGAGTCATGGTAACCCAAAAAACGATTCAAACGCGCAAATCAAAAAATAATTCGTCGCGCTCGTTGCCAGAAAATGATTTGACAAAACCGGTATTTCGAGCATTGAATTACATTGAATAAATTAAATATAATCTTAATATAATCATATAGTAACTATTTCAAATTAATACGGTTAGAAAATGAGGGTTATGTCTTTTCTCGCAAAAACTAAATTCTTATTTTAAATAAAAAATATGAAATGAATGATTAAATGATAATTAAGGGGGTAGGTGTCGTAATTTTTTGAAGCCTTTAAAGAATTAATTTTATGATTGATTAATATCGATTATGACTAAAATTGACCCAAGAAATCTTATGGTGGCAATTATTTTTTTCGAACAATCTAGAACAAAATCTAGAATTTTCAAAAATTCATTATTTGACTTTAACTCGCAGAAACCGGTATTCCACCATGATATGAACATTTTGTATTGGTGAATATGACCCGCCAAAAACGATGCATGACATTAAAATTATCGAAAATGTCTTAATCGAATTCTAAAATATTTCAATTATTTTTAAGAAAATTATAGGAAAAAAATGTTAAACCTAATTATCGAATTTGACGCTGATTGGTCCAAAATTTCGATCAGCTGTAAGCAGCTTTGTTTGATCAGTGAACTCTGCAGCTTCAATTTGGTCTTACTTTTGGTTCCGATCAAGACAAACTTTTTTTTCGAACTTTTCATTTCCGGTTCACTTAAAATCAATTTTCTAAATTTTATTCACGAAATTTAATAAAAACTTAATTTTTAAAAATTAAAACCCGTTTTAAATTTATTTCCATTTCTTAAAAGTTTTCAATTTTTTCTGTTAATTAAAGAACACGATTTAATTCTATTTTTCAAATTTTATAAAACTTCGCTTTGAATTCATTTTTAAAAAAAATATTCTTAAAATTTTTTCTTTCGAAACAGATATTAAAAAGGCTCTAAATTCTTGAAGGTTTATAAAATTTCAAGAAGATCTTTAAATTAAATTAAAATTCGCAAATTAATGTAAAAATTCCTAATTTGAATAAACATTATCAAACTTTCAAGAAAATTCATAAATTTTCACGATGAAAGTCGAATTTTGGAGAAATATTCTAAATTTTAATAAAAGTATCTCAATTCACAAAAATTGTAACATTTAAAAAACAATTTCGAATGTCATTTTTAAATTTAAATTATTCTTAAAATTTTTAAAACCTTCTTCAAAATTGAAAAAAAACTTTCAAATTTTATTTTGCAACTGTTTAATTTTCTAAAACATTTCGAATTTTCTTGAAAATTTGCTATTTTTTAAGTATGACAGTTTTCTTTTAATATGACGAATTTATTTAAACAATTGACAATTTTATAAAATTGTACACAATTTTCCCTAAATATGACAATTCTTAAAAATATGACAAATTTTTTTTCAAAAATTTAACAAATTTATTATTAAATTAAAGAATTTTTTCTTATTACTTTAAATATTAAACATGAATCTCTTTTTCAGCGGCCTTCGGCCATTTGGAGCTCTTCTGTTTAAGAACAAATACGAAACATAAATCCTTTCTAGTTCCAAAAAATGTTACCAAAAATGCAAATTTCTCACTTTTTAACAAACTAATACGGCCATTAAGCCTCCAGCTACGTCAAATCACACTTTGTTTCAGTATGTACGGCATTTTTTCAATTCAATGTTAAAATCGAGCTAGTCCGATCCGATCAGGTCCGATCACCGATCCGATCAGCAAATTTGAATCGGCCTCCGTCCGATCACATTTTTTTCCAGCTCGGGTCCGATCGATCAGCAAAAATTTCGAGGCCCAAAATTTCCGATCCGATCAGCAAAATCTGCTCAGATGACCATCCTTGATCTGGAAATAACGTCGGAAATCTATCTCCTTCTAGGTTGAATTTTCACATCTGCCCAAATGTTCGTGAACGCTAGTAAAGAACAAGCAGAGATCGGTAGGAAATTTTTCTTAGACATTTAATCTCAACTTTTAAATATGAATTTTTGAAACTCGAAAAAAATTGTAGAAAATATGCTTCAATTTTCTCGAAAATATGTTGAAAAAGAAGTCTCGAAAATACTGATGGAAAAGTTTGCTAATGTCAACCTGATATTTTTGAAGTTTCAGTGTTCAAATTCAAACTTTTTTGCACGACCTCGTACAGCTTATGTCAAATTGTAAACTTATAATCCAACTTCTCTGACCGTCCAAGTGGACATCTGTTTGCACCTTATAACCAGTCACTAACATGTAGTTGAAATCCTCGGCATAAATTGGATACTGAGCGCTCGAAGTAATATGACAAAATTTTGATTCCAGTGTTTCCATCATATGCTCCGAAACTTCTTTCAGTTATTCGTATTTCATAATTATCGCACCATTTAGAAAATCTTCCTGTGTATGTTTTACTGTAACAACGCAATCGCTACTACGGCCATCTGGATGAATACATGATTTTTCACGCATCCCAACCACCTTTAAAATAATATTTAAAATGATGTATTTTTTACTTTTTTCTGAAAATAACGGTTGCCCGGAAATTTTAGCTGATTTCAGAATTTTTAAAAAATAATTGGAAAAAAATTAACATTTACGGACAATGCGAGAAATCAAGTAGAGTTCCTAGCCAGTGGTCCTGATTGCAAAGCACGCATAAAATAAAAAAACTATTTTTCTCCATAAAATTTTCTCCTAAATTTTTATATGAAAATATTCTCTATAGAATAAATTTGAACGCATTTTAAGGAAAATAAACATCGTACCTAAAATAATTTGCCATTTTATGTCATCGTGATTGTTAGTAGCTCCAAAGCCAACATGAGCATTCATATCAAGACCTTTTATGGTTCATCCAAATAGAAGAAACTCGGCGAACAAACAAATTGTCTAAAATAACAGTATAGTCGTATTGGCCACCTCTCGTATGAACAACTATAGGCGTTGGTAAAAAAATGTTTTCTTAAATTTTCTCAATTTTTTAAAACAATGTTTTTCAGAGACCAACTTTTTTTATTTACAACAAATTCGAAAAATACTAAGGGACTAGTCACTAGGCTTACCGATTGGTCCAAAATCGACCAGATTAAAATTATAAAAAAATGGATTCGTGTTATCCAGACTTTTCTGAGTAATAAATTGGTTTTATCGGAAAGCAATCATTCTAGATTAAAGCTTGAAGCACGCATTTTGGATTTGTTATGTATTTAGGCCGCAATTTTTCCTTAAGGGTACTGGTCGCTGAAATGAGATTTTCTTGATAAAATTAGGCTTTACAGGGCTTTCAGGATACAAGTCAGATTAGCTTTTTTTTGTAAAATTATCCTTCATCTTCTGAAAAACAAATTCTCAATTTTTGCTTGTATGCATACTCTGTCAACATATAAGCGACACAATGAGGACCTAAGCCAAAATGCGTTAAAGCTATCTCCTCCTAGAGTTTTTATGTTTTTGAAATGGCCCTAAATTTTGACATAACTTGTAAAAGTGTAGGCCAACTTAATCTCAACAAAATTTTGCCTAAATTTTCTCTTGGCTTTTGGAAGGACTTGAAAATCGACGATTTTTTCATCGATTTTTTCAATAATTCTTTTCCCCAAAAAACAGTTGCTATACAAAAAACGTTCCAATTACTTTTTCGAATAGTCCATTTTTGTTGAAACAAGTAAATAAAAAATAAATGAAGATAAGAATTAAGGTATTCATTATGTCAACTGCTTAACTACTGGCAAATTATATTTTCCTGTTTGGTTCTAACCTGTCGGGAAATTTATGTTTTAGTTCTATGTGGTCACATAGTGGCCAATATCTGTTTTACATTCCACATAAATTTGGAATTTGTCCATCCAAATGTTCCCATGAGACCTGTTGTGGAATCTCCAGCTCGCTCTCTCAGATCTTCACCCACGCCAGCAGTTAGAAACATAGGTTCGGAAGTTAAATTCAAAACCTTTTGGCTTCTGTGAAGCCATCTGTTACTAAAACCTAGTGCATTTTTTGAAACTCGAACCCTAATTAATGATTATTTATATAATTATTCAGTATTAACCCGACGAAGAATAGGTTTTACCTCGTTATCAATTACTCACATAATTCCGTATGAGAAATTTAATAAGCTTCTCAACGAAAACATTGTTAAAATTTTCTTAAATCCATGTTAACAGGTGTTCTGTTCCGGGACAAAACCCTTTTTGGCGGCCAAAAAATTTGCTTTAACATTTTTGTCCCGCGACTAAGTTCGTGTCAAAAACGCAGGAATAAGCCGTGGTCTAAGATTCTAGCTGTCGCGGTACAGTCAGATTACTCTTCAAGCAATTTAAAGTTAACTCGGATCGCTACAAAAAAAGCCCCAAAAGTATACCGCTGTACTTATATTGCTCATCAAAATATTACTCTACTATGGATCAATATGGCCAAACAAGAGGCGGTAAGACTACAAAGGCAGTCTTTGCGTTAACAGCACTTTTTCTGCAAAAATAATTGGCTCATTTGATTTCTGATAAGAATAGTCTACTACGAGGAATTCTTCTCGGCAAATTTATTTCCAGCGCAATTGAGTTGACGGCTGAATTGTTTTTGACTACCCTACTGTACACCATGATCCCTTTAAACACCTTTTGGATGATTTGGAGATGTGGGTTGCGAGGGAGCCAAATCCTAACACTCCTACAGCACCCCTTCTAGCCACTCATGAGGCCGCTTTCTCTTTTCTCTTCAGCCCCAACATCTCTCAAATCATCCAAAAGAGTGACTTAAAGGATATACAAAAAATATCAAGTCATTAAATTTCATGTCAATTCAGAAAGTTGAATCCTAGTTTGCGTTTCGCATAGTAGCAGACCTAGCAATTTGCAAAATGCCATTCAAAATATTCCAATTCAGCCGCGCCACCTAGTGAAGTCAAAGCCAAAGAGCTCATACAAAGTCTTAAGACCAGCTCATTCTCCAATAACATATGTAGGACTAAAATATATACTTATGATAATTTTTAGCCGGGAGACATATACTTGCGTCAATGTTCGAATAAATTATACTCTTTATCAGAAATTATTAATTGATCAAAATCAAGAAAATCGCAAAAAAAATACCCGACCTCACAAGCTAAATGGCGATGTTTCCAACACTGCGGCCCATACAAATCACGTCAGCAAATCGCGGTCCATGCGATAATTCCACATAGTCGAAACAATGATTAAACTTCTTTCTTCTCGTTCTTCCTAATTCAATGATTTGCAGAAAGTAATCTATTTTATTGAAGCGTCTGAATGAACACCACCAATCACAATGCCAAGATTAGGCAAAATATTCTCCAGTATTTTTTGTCATCGGAGAAGTATATGTGTTGGAGTAGACGTACTTTGAAGGTGAGCCTCTAAGCTTGAGCAGGACCAAGGCAGTTTGAAGTCCCATTGAACGTCGAATCCCGGGACTAAAGATATGATGGAAAATAGTTTTCAAATGTTCATTCTTGAAAATCCTACTGGATTGTCCGAACGAGTAGATACCGTGGACCAATCGTCTAGACGATTTAATCGCAGATTTTTTGGTTGAAACTGTCATGTGATAATCCCCCAATTACGCAGTTCCGGGTAATTATCACGACTTCGCGATTCCAACACAAATTTCTCTCTTTTTATCTTTATTAAAAAAAATCTAGATTTCTTATTCTCAAATTTTTTGTGTGAAGTCCAGACAGTATCTGACTCGACTTCTGAGTCTCTTGCCATCTTATAACTTTTTTTTAGTAATAAACCGGTTAGTTATAATGATAATAAATCGAAACGTTGACCAAAACAAACATATTTAAATTAAAAAGCACTCACAAATGTTTAAAATATAGAAAAGGAGGTTCAACAAAAATACCTTTGCGAGTAGCTGAATAATTGTTTCATAAATTGTAACGTTTTTGACGCAGCTTCACAACTCCCGCCAAGGACATCAATAACTTTTGATGAAATTTTAAATATCTTAATACATAGTGATAGTTAATGACGCTGTATAGTAACTCCGACAGTTAGCAGGTCTGTGTCTTGGGCACGTGACAAAGTGGTTAAATCAAAAATTTCGAATATTGTCTACCCAAATAAATTAATAAATTCTTTGAAAGTATATTTGAATTAACATCATTACTTGGAACGAGTTCGTCCTGTTACTTAGACTCAATGTCAAAGATCCTATCCTGTCTTGAGTCGTAACGAATATTAAGGGAGCTTTGTTTTTCACAGTATCGCCCATCACTGCTCAGAAAGGTTGGTATTCTGGTCGCGTTCAAAAAACTGCTATTTAATCCCAGTGCAAGTTTGTGAATATTCAATATCAAAATTAGGCCCATTTATTGGAGATAGATAACAGATCTGGATCTTAGCAGTACATAACCAGGTACAATTCAAAATTATTATGATCAAATCGCCGCTCCGGTATAGGTATATAGTGATAATTGCTTGGTAATATTTTTTAAAGTGAGAACAAACACTCTTTCTGGCAGTACGACGTTGATAATGGCAACAGTAAGGGGCAATTCGAAATCTGACAAGAATACAACGTGTCCTTTTTGTACAATTCAATTTGGGACCGTTGACCGGTAAAGTCTCCAAGTTAACTCTCAGCCGCCCGTAAGCGTGCAGCGTCTCACTCGACCTTTAAAAGTTTTTTTCGGCCCTTATACGCATAAGAATAATGGGATTTCAGTCCGACCACTGTGAACGCCAAACTTTTTGCGAAAAAATGTTGGTGCGTTTTTCTGTGGAATCACACAGTACTCTAATTACCAGGACTTTTTTTGGCAAAAAATATCTCAAATCTGCTTAAAACACATTAGGAAAGCTACTCTACAGAAAATTCTGAGACTTTTTTCGATTACGGTATAGTTGAAAAAACGACATCGTGACACTTTGTAAATGAAGAATAGATATTTGAGACAGATCTTAAAAAATTATAAGATGGACGTATTTTAACAAGCTTTTATGTCTTATTCACTGCTGGATTAACGTCGATTTCGTTATATATTTTTCAAACGTAAAATTTAGCTCAGTTCTCATTGTTCTTAATTCAAACTAATCAAAAAAATCAAAGATATACAATTTAAGTCTAATTGCGATATATTATTTTCAAAATAAACATAAAATGTTTCACATAACTGAGCAAATCCATATTTTAAACATATAATCGGAATTCTCCAGGGCAACAGGGCTCTCGAACATCATGTAAAAAGTGAAACGTGGTCAATAAAATAAACGACCCAAACAAGCCGTGCAATAATTACATTTACCTGGACGATGATCAGGACAGCATCGTTTTTTTGCAAGTAATGCACAATGGACTACGGCGACGATATTCGTACGGTGATGAAGATTCAATGATAACAATTCCGCTAGTTGTCAAACATAAATTTGGTCAAAAGGCGTATTAGCCTCACTGCGGTGGTTCAGTTTTCATGGAATTTCATTTGCAACAACGGCCTCAAAAAAATTTTGTGTGACAAAGCTGATTTATTTTCTGAGCATTTGTCTTTGTGCAACTGGTGAACGCAATTATTAGTAACAAAGTATTATTTAGTAAAAATAAATGTTCGATATGAATCTTTTGATCCATCTATTTTTCTCCATAAGTATTCTGTTTCGTAGAATAACGATCAAACACTTTTGGTCCATCTGAACCGCTCCATTTTTTAATCTTGTGAAATTGAAAGCAAGTATTTATTTTTGCTCAATTGAAGACAAAGATTGAGAAAACTGACGAAGTAAGTCTTTGAAAATTGAGCGATTTCAGAAAAACTTTTACGCAAGTCTCAAAAGTGTCTTCTGACACTTTTCTATAAACAACCATAATGTGACGGTCCATCATCAGCTGTATTAAGGAAAAAATATTTGTCTTCAAATCCTACACAATGAAACTAATAAAAAAAAGGTGTATAATGGAGCTTCAAAGCATTCGGTACCCAATTTTTTTATTATCTTTTTTTCGAAAGATTTTTTGGAGAAATTTCTAGATAAACGTTTAAACTTTTAACGGTAAAGGGGCAATAAAAGAAACTCGGAGAAAGGATTTAAAAATAAGAGAATTAAAGATACTGAAGAGAATTTTTTGTTAAAAAAATTTTTGGAAAATTAAATCACAAAAGAGAAGACAAATTACGAGACTTTTGTCAATGTATGAAATAGAATACAAAAAAAAGGTTTTTTTTAGTACTTTTCTTTTGATTTAACGAGGCTGACTTTTTTTTTAACCCAGCAGTTTGGATGCATTTATAATCAAATTCCAAAAAGGAGTTTTTTGATCCATCAGAGCGAGATAAATTGTCTAAATAAGATCATAAACGGCTAATTGGAATAGGTCCTATTAAAATAAAAACTATAGATAATTAAACCCATTTAAACATGAGGCGTTGCAGCGCCTCACTGCGCTGGCGATCTTTAACTGCGGTCGTACGAGTTAATAGTAATTTTAATCAAAAAAAACTAAATAAAGCCATGCAACTCTAATTCTTTCGAGTTTTTTATTAATTTATAGTTGTTTCAGCGAAAGAGTATCACTAGTGCCGGAAAAAGTGTTTGGCTCAATGAAAAAAATACTTACCTTATGGAACCAGATTTACCAGTTAAGTTCCAACTCCGCATTTCATTGTGTCAAATTGCAATTCCCATCCGTTGCCATTCATTTTTATCGTTTGTGACAAAATTCACCAAATATTTCCACGCATTTTATATCTCTTGGCGGAAGTTCGGAACCGCAACAATTATTGATGAGGTTTTCACCATTCATTTTTCATTAAATTTTGTTAAGCAACGAAAATCATTCGAGCATAATGGACTTGAGAGGGTCATTAATGAAAGATCTGTGTCTACCTGACATTTTCTTGTGGGCTTTTTCCACTGATCCTCAAAAATCTGAAGAAAAATTCCGATTAGAATTTCTTGTCTGAGAAGTTTCAGTGTGATTTTTTGATTCANCTGTTTGTATTATTTGTGAAAATTGGCCTCCGGTTAAAATAGAGCATTTCTAGAAGTCAAAACTTCCGGAACATTATCACATAAGAAAAAGTGAGGAGTTCGTGCGTACGCGTGAGGTTCTCTCTTTATTTTTCAACACAAGAAATTAGATTCCAAAATAATTTAAGAGTCATTATACTAGAGAATTTTGTAAAAAACATATAATTATTTTTAGACAGACCGATAGAAAATCATTTGAAGTTTTATATGAGGTAATTGCAAATATAAATTAAGGTTAAACTTCATCTCATTATTGCACTTTTATAGTCGTGTGATAGTAAATTTCGCAACTTTTTGTTTTTTTATCCTCATTAAATGCCTTTAAATTCGTTTAAAATTTTATTTTGTTATTTTATTTGTATAGCAAATTGGCTGAATATTATTTTAAGCTATTGAAAAATAAATGTTGATAATGAAACTTTGCTAATATTGCCGATTTAAAAGTGAGGCAACGAGTTGGCTAAAATAGAGTCTGGGTACAGATTCATGTCTAAAGTCTACGAGTTAATACACGAAGAGTGATCCCTTCTCCTAATAAACTTATAATATAACTAAGAGCTTTCTTGCATATGTAAAACACGCAAGTGGTGCTAAAGAGCTTTCATTCAATTTTGTTAATATTATTATTTTTAACATATCAGCTGTTGGTTCTAACATCAAGAGAGCAATTTTAAATTCTCAGATAAATTCAGACGACTATATATATCTATTTATTTCGACCATAGGTCTTTTTTATTGACGTTTCGGCTTAGCAGCCATTTTCAGTGTGGAGATCAGAGAAAGATATATCGACAAAAAAAAANAAGCCTAATTTTATCAAGAAAATCTCATTTCAGCGACCAAGTACCCCTTAAGGAAAAATTGCGGCCTAAATACATAACAAATCCAAAATGCGTGCTTCAAGCTTTAATTAGAATGATTGCTTTCCGATAAACAATTTATTACTCAGAAAAGTCTGGATAACACGAATCCATTTTTTTATAATTTTAATCTGGTCGATTTTGGACCAATCGGAAGCCTAGTGACTAGTCTCTAGTATTTTTCGAATTTGTTGTAAAAAAAAAAGTTGGTCTCTGAAAAACATTGTTGTTTAAAAAATTGAGAAAATTTAAGAAAAACATTTTTTTACCAACGCCTATAGTTGTTCATACGAGAGGTGGCCAATACGACTATACTGTTTATTTATGACAATTTGTTTGTTTCGCCGAGTTTCTTCTATTTGGGATACCATAAAAGGTCTTGATAATATGCTCATGTTGGCTTTGGAGCTACTAACAATCACGATGACATAAAATGGCAAATTATTTAGGTACGATGTTTATTTTCCTTAAAATGCGTTCAAATTTATTCTATAGAGAATATTTTCAATATAAAATTAAGGAGAAAATTTTATGGAGAAAAATAGTTTTTTTATTTTATGCGTCTTTGCAATCAGGACCACTGGCTAGGAACTCTGCCTTGATTTCTCGCATTGTCCGTAAATGTTAATTTTTTTCCAAATTATTTTAAAAATTCTGAAATCAGCTAAAATTTCCGGGCAACCGTTATTTTCAGAAAAAAGTAAAAAATACATCATTTTAATAATTATTTTAAAGGTGGTTGGGATGCGTGAAAAATCATGTATTCATCCAGATGGCCGTAGTAGCGCTTGCGTTGTTACAGTAAAAACTACACAGGAAGATTTTCTAAATGGTGCGATATTATATAATACGAATAACTGAAAGAAGTTTCGGAGCATATGATGAAAACACTGGAATCAAAATTTTGTCATATACTTCGAGCGCTCAGTATCCAATTTATGCCGAGGATTTCAACTACATGTTAGTGACTGGTTATGAAGGTGCAAACAGATGTCCACTTGGACGGTCAGAGAAGTTGGATATAATTCAGTACAATTTGACATAAGCTGTACGAGGTCGTGCAAAAAAGTTTGAATTTGAACACTGAAACTTCAAAAATATCAGGTTGACATTAGCAAACTTTTCCATCAGTATTTTCGAGACTTCTTTTTCAACATATTTTTCGAGAAAATTGAAGCATATTTTCTACAATTTTTTTCGAGTTTCAAAAATTCATATTTAAAAGTTGAGATTAAATTTCTAAGAAAAATTCCCTACCGATCCTGCTGTTTCTTTACTAGCGTTCACGAACATTTGGGCAGATGTGAAAATTCAACCTAGAAGATGATTAACTTTACTTCCAGATCAAGGATGGTCATCTAGCAGATTTTGCTGATCGGATCGGAAATTTTGGGCCTCGAAATTTTTTGCTGATCGATCGGACCCGAGCTGGAAAAAAATGTGATCGGACGGAGGCCATTCAAATTTGCTGATCGGATCGGTGATCGGACCTGATCGGATCGGACTAGCTCGATTTTAACATTGAATTGAAAAAATGCCGTACATACTGAAACAAAGTGTGATTTGACGTAGCTGGAGGCTTAATGGCCGTATTAGTTTGTTAAAAAGTGAAAATTTGCATTTTTGGTAACATTTTTTGGAACTAGAAAGGATTTATGTTTCGTATTTGTTCTTTAAACAAGAAGAGCTCCAAATGGCCGAAGGCCGCTGAAAAAGAGATTCATGTTTAATATTTAAAGTAATAAAAAAATTCTTTAATTTAATAATAAATTTGTTAAATTTTTGAAAAAAATTTTGTCATATTTTTAAGAATTGTCATATTTAGGAAAAATTGTGTACAATTTTAATAAAATTGTCAATTTGTTAAATAAATTCGTCAATTTAAAAGAAAACTGTCAAACTTAAAAAATAGCAAATTTTCAAGAAATTCGAAATGTTTTAGAAAATTAAACAGTTGCAAAATAAAATTTGAAAATTTTTTTCAAATTTGAAGAAGGTTTTAAAAATTTTAAGAATAATTTAAATTTAAAAATGACATTCGAAATTTGTTTTTTAAATGTTACAATTTTTGTGAATTGAGATACTTTTATTAAAATTTAGAATATTTCTCCAAAATTCGACTTTCATCGTGAAAATTTATGAATTTTCTTGAAAGTTTGATAATGTTTATCAAATTAGGAATTTTTACATTAATTTGCGAATTTTAATTTAATTTAAATTTCTCTTGAAATTTTATAAACCTTCAAGAATTTAGAGCTTTTAATATCTGTTTCAAAAGAAAAAATTTTAAGAATATTTTTTTTAAAAATGAATTCAAAGCGAAGTTTTATAAAATTTGAAAAATAGAATTAAATCGTGTTCTTTAATTAACAAGAAAAAATTGAAAACTTTAGAAATGGAAATAAATTAAAACGGTTTTAATTTTTAAAAATTAAGTTTTTTTATTGAATTTCGTGAATAAAATTCTAGAAAATTGATTTTAAGTGAACCGGAAATGAAAAGTTCGAAAAAAAAGTTTGTTTCTATCGGAACCAAAAGTAAGACCAAATTGAAGCTGAGAGTTCACTGATCAAACAAAGCTGCTTACAGCTGATCGAAATTTTGGACCAATCAGCGTCAAATTCGAATATAGGTTTAACATTTTTTTCCTATAATTTTCTTAAAAATAATTGAAATATTTTAGACAATTCGATAAGACATTTTCGATAATTTTAATGTCATGCATCGTTTTTGCGGGTCATATTCACCAATATCAAAATGTTCATATCATGGTGGAAATACCGGTTTCTGCGAGTTAAAGTCAAATAATGAATTTTTGAAAATTCTAGATTTTGTTCTAGATTGTTCGAAAAAAATAATTGCCACCATAAGATTTCTTGGCGTCAATTTTAGTCATAATCGATATTATCAATCATAAAATTAATTCTTTAAAGGCTCAAAAAATTACGACACCTACCCCCTTAATTATCATTTAATCATTCATTTCATATTTTTTATTTAAAATAAGAATTTAGTTTTTGCGAGAAAAACATAACCCTCATTTTTAACCGTATTAATTTGAAATAAGTTACTATATGATTATTATTAGAGATTATTATTTTCAATGTAATTCAATTCTCGAAATACCGGTTTTGTCAAATCATTTTCTGGCAACGAGCGCGACTGAATTATTTTTGATTTTCGGTTGAATCGTTTTTTGGGTTTACCAATGACTCCAAATTGGACTAAGTCCGATTATTATGAAGTCCGATTCATTTAAAAGTCCGAAAAATACTCGCAAAACCTTAAGTTGGATTTTAAGCTTTCGGTCGTAAAATCATCCGATCCGATCACATATCCGATCAGATCGGACGAAAAATATGAATCGGAATAGGATTGGAAGGACATTTCAAATTTGCTGATCGGATCGGAAAAAAAACCGAGCGCAAAAAAATGGGATCGGATCGGAAAAAAACCGATCTGATCGGTTTGAACGGATCTTTTCCGAGCAGAATTTTAGCTCGGTGCCATCCCTGTCCAGATAACGGGTTTTATTGCATATTGGCAGAGAAAATATAGCAACAAATGAAAAAACTATCCAAAGAAAGTTTAACCTATTGATAATACCAGTTATATGGAATTTTAAGTTAAGTTCACCTGAGCCCTGTGAGACTAATTTTTCACTTAAAAAGTTAATTTCCAGCGACTTTCAAAAAACCTTAACATAAATAGTTTTATTGCCAAAAAGTTAGTATAAAACAATGTTAAATATTATTTTAAGTAAATAATGCTCGAGTCCTGATCGCAAATGAACTAATTCCAACAGACGGAAATCAAATAACTGTTATTCCCGTATATCATAAACAGTTATGATAGAATTGGAATTGATGTTTATCTGAAATAGTGATTCTCATGGAATACGTTTTTGGATTCACATTAATGATGGGGGAACCACAAATGCTGGTGATAGAATGCCGATCATGTCAGTCAGAGGTTAAACACCAAAACAAAATGACAAAAAAGGATTAATTTAGTTACTGATGGCAACATAGCCATAGAAAAAATCGAAAATCCACAGAAGAAGTTATTCGCATTTTAGCGAATAATTGTGGCAGATATATTAGTATTTGTTGGTTTTTTAAGACATAAAATTATATATTTATTTCGACCATAGTCTTTTTTATTGACTTTTCTGCTTAGCAGCCATTTTAGTGTGGAGATCAGAGAAAGATACTTCGACAAAAAAAATAGAGTTTCGCGAAACCTAATATGATGCGTAATCGACCTCAGATGAATTGCCCAAATTTTCCAAGGAACAAAAACTATCAAAATAGGAAAAGAAAATAAAACAGAAAAAGTTAAACCACCAAACAAAAACCAGTAAAAAGATTTGTTGATGCAGTTTGCACTAAGTTTAATTATTTTGAAACCCATAACGGGTTTTATCGACAAATTAAGGGTTGTTCGATGGGAAGTTACTTAGCCCAAGCCTGGCAAATATATTTTGTAATCTTTTTGAAACTAAAATTATAGATCGAGAAATTGAAAACGGAAACGTTAAAAATATTTTGTTATGTAGACGTATATTTTTGCATAATTCGAAAAGATTACAAAAATACACTTTTTGAAAAATTAAATAATTTCAATGAAGCCTTAAATTCACTACACCAGATTCCATGGAAAATAATAAACTAGTTTTTTTGGATACCCTAGTTTGTAAACACAAATGGTAATTTACATTTAAAAAATGTATAGAGAACCCCAGGCGTCAGAAACACTTTTGAATTTTCAAAAATGGAGTAGCACCTAAAAGTCAAAAATTTTCAACATTAATTGGTGAAAATTTACAGGTGTAAAATACAACCACAACCCCTGATGCCCTAGAATTAGCATTAAACACAACCAAAATTTTTTTGTTAAAAATCAGTATCCCGAAAAATTAATTAATCAAAAAATTCGAGAATTAAAGTTAAAAATTTCCCACCTTCACAATCAAAATCTAGGAGAATGGAGAACTTAAAAATCCTGATATCATAAATCACACACTAGCATCAGTTCACTAGCTTTCGAAGTTCCGTAATAGCTAGTAAAATTAAAGAATTCTATGCAATTACACAAAAAATTTCAAACTTAATATCTCATTTTCACTTATTAATACTAGTGTTATTCTCTCTAGGCTCAAACCCAAAAAATCATATTATCTCAATAGCAATCTAACCTACGAGTACATTTGTGAAAAACTTTGCGAAGCAACCTACGTAGGTGAGACTAAACGAATGTAACATCAGCGTATTCTAGAACATAGACGTAATGAAAAAGGGGCAATTTATCAACATTACAAATATTGTGATCAATATGATAAAAAAGTTCGCGACATATACAAAGTAGACCCAGAATACTCACCAATCCCCACAAATATAATTTTCGAAAAGCCACTTAAAATTTAGAAAAAAAACCTTATAATACAAGCTTTTCGAGAACCATTCGAAGGCTTACATATTTTTTCTTAATAAACCCAAGTCTTAATATACAAGTACCACACAAATGTATGACCTTTCTGGTGTACTTGTATAATACCTGACAATTCAATAACTTAACATTTAATCGGTAATCGAGCTTTAATTGGGCAATTTCATCTGAGGCTCGATTACGCATCATATTAGGTTCGCGAAACCTCTATTTTTTTTTGTGATAATACTTCTTTGTATTATACAAGTACACAGAAAGGTCATACATTTGTGTGGTACTTGTATATTAAGACTTGGTTTATTAAGAAAAATATGTAAGCCTTCGAATGTTTCTCGAAAGCTTGTATTATAAAGGTTTTTTTCAATAATTTCAAAGTGGCTTTCGAAAATTTTTATTTGTAGTGTATTTGGTGAGTATTCTGGGTCTACTTTGTATATGTCGCGAACTTTTTTATCATATTGATCACAATATTTGTAATGTTGATAAATTGCCCCTTCTTCATTACGTCTATGTTCTAGAATACGCTGATGTTACATTCGTTTAGTCTCACCTACGTAGGTTGCTTCGCAAGGTTTTTCACAAATGTACTCGTAGGTTGATTGCTATTGAGATAATATGATTTTTTGGGTTTGAGCCTAGAGAGAATAACACTAGATTTTAATAAGTGAAAATGAGATATTAAGTTGAAATTTTTTGTGTATTGGCATAGAATTCTTTTAATTTTACTAGAGCTATTACGGAACTTCGAAAGCTAGTGAACTGATGCTTAGTGGTGATTTATGATATCAGGATTTTTAAGTTCTCCATTCTCCTAGTTTGATATGTGAAGGTGGGAAATTTTTTAACTTTAATTCTCAGAATTTTTTGATTAATTAATTTTTCGGGATACTGATTTTTAACAAAAAATTTTTGGTTGTGTTTAATGCTAATTCTAGGGCATCAGGGGTTGTGGTTGTATTTTACACCTGTAAATTTCACCAATTAATGTTGAAATTTTTGACTTTTAGGTGCTACTCCATTTTGAAATTCAAAGTGTTTCTGACGCCTGGGTTCTCTATACATTTATAAATGTAAATTACCATTTGTGTTACAACTAGGGTATCCAAAAAAACTAGTTTATTATTTTCCATGGAATCTGTAGTGAATTTAAGGCTTTCATTGAAATTATTTTATTTTTCAAAAAAGTGTAATTTTTGTAATCTTTTCGAATTATGCAAAAAATATCGTCTACATAACGAAAATATTTTTAACGTTTCCGTTTTCAATTTCTCGATCTATAATTTTAGTTTCAAAAAGATTACAAAATATATTTGCCAGGCTTGGCTAAGTTAACTTCCCATCGAACAACCCTTAATTTGTCGATAAAACCCGTTATGGGTTTCAAAATAATTAAACTTAGTGCAAACTGCATCAACACAATCTTTTTACTTGGTTTTTGTTTGGTGGTTTAACTTTTTCTGTTTTTATTCTTTTCCTATTTTGATAGTTTTTGTTTCCTCTGGAAATTGGGCAATTTCATCTGAGGCTCGATTACGCATCATATTAGGTTTCGCGAAAAACTCTATTTTTTTTGTCGAAGTATCTTTCTCTGATCTCCACACTAAAAATGGCTGCTAAGCCGAAACGTCAATAAAAAAGACCTATGGTCGAAATAAATATATAAATTTTATGTCTTAAAAAACCAACAAATACTAAATATATCTGCCACAATTATTCGCTAAAAATGCGAATAACTTCTTCTGTGGATTTTCGATTTTTTCTATGGCTATGTTGCCATAAGTAAACTAAAATTAATGCCTTTTTTGTCATTTTGTTTTGGTGTTTAACCTCTGACTGACATGATCGGCATTCTATCACCAGCATTTGTGGTTCCCCCATCATTAATAGTGAATCCAAAAACGTTATTCCATGAAGAATCACTATTTCCAGTAAACATCAATTCCAATTCTATCATAAACTGTTTATGATATACGGGAATAACAGTTATTTGATTTCCGTCTGTTGGAATTAGTTCATTTGCGATCAAGACTCGAGCATTATTTACTTAAAATAATATTTAACATTGTTTTATACAATAACCCCAACTTTTGGCAATAAAACTATTTATGTTAAGGTTTTTTTGAAAGTCGCTGGAAATTAACTTTTTTAAGTGAAAAATTAGTCTCACAGGGCGGTCAGGTGAACTAAACTTAAAATTCCATATAACTGGTATTATCAATAGGTTAAACTTTCTTTGGATAGTTTTTTCATTTGTTGCTATATTTTCTCTGCAATATGCAATAAACCACCGTTATCTGGACCAGGGATGGCAACCGAGCTAAAATATCTGCTCGGAAAAAACCGAGCGGGTCCGATCAAACCGATCAGATCGGTTTTTTTCCGATCCGATCACATTTTTTGTCGCTCGGTTTTTTTCCGATCCGATCAGCAAATTTTGAAATGTCCTTCCAATCTTATCCGATCACATTTTTCGTCCGATCTGATCGGATATGTGATCGGATCGGATGATTTTTACACACCGAAAAGCTTAAAATCCAAACTTAAGGTTTTGCGAGTATTTTTCGGACTTCATAATGAATCTGACTTCATAATAATCGGACTTCATCAATTTGGAGTCATGGTAACCCAAAAAACGATTCAAACCGAAAATCAAAAATAATTCAGTCGCGCTCGTTGCCAGAAAATGATTTGACAAAACCGGTATTTCGAGCATTGAATTACATTGATATAATTAATATAATCATTAATATAATCATATAGTAACTTATTTCAAATTAATACGGTTAGAAAATGAGGGTTATGTTTTTCTCGCAAAAACTAAATTCTTATTTAAATAAAAAATATGAAATGAATGATTAAATGATAATTAAGGGGGTAGGTGTCGTAATTTTTTGAAGCCTTTAAAGAATTAATTTATGATTGATTAATATCGATTATGACTAAAATTGACCCAAGAAATCTTATGGTGGCAATTATTTTTTTCGAAACAATCTAGAACAAAATCTAGAATTTTCAAAATTCATTATTTGACTTTAACTCGCATGAAACCGGTATTCCACCATGATATGAACATTTTTTATTGGTGAATATGACCCGCCAAAAACGATGCATGACATTAAAATTATCGAAAATGTCTTAATCGAATTCTAAAAATTTCAATTATTTTTAAGAAAATTATAGGAAAAAATGTTAAACCTAATTATCGAATTTGACGCTGATTGGTCCAAAATTTCGATCAGCTGTAAGCAGCTTGTTTGATCAGTGAACTCTCAGCTTCAATTTGGTCTTACTTTTGTTCCGATCAGACAAACTTTTTTTTCGAACTTTTCATTTCCGGTTCACTTAAAATCAATTTTCTAAATTTTATTCACGAAATTCAATAAAAAAAACTTAATTTTTAAAAATTAAAACCCGTTTTAAATTTATTTCCATTTTCTTAAAAGTTTTCAATTTTTTCTGTTAATTAAAGAACACGATTTAAATTCTATTTTTCAAATTTATAAAACTTCGCTTTGAATTCATTTTTAAAAAAAAATATTCTTAAAATTTTTTCTTCGAAACAGATATTAAAAAGGCTCTAAATTCTTGAATGGTTTATAAAATTTCAAGAAGAAATTTTAAATTAAATTAAAATTCGCAAATTAATGTAAAAATTCCTAATTTGAATAAACATTATCAAACTTTCAAGAAAATTCATAAATTTTCACGATGAAGGTCGAATTTTGGAGAAATATTCTAAATTTTAATAAAAGTATCTCAATTCACAAAAATTGTAACATTTAAAAAACAAATTTCGAATGTCATTTTAAATTTAAATTATTCTTAAAAATTTTAAAACCTTCTTCAAAATTTGAAAAAAAACTTTCAAATTTTATTTTGCAACTGTTTAATTTTCTAAAACATTTCGAATTTTCTTGAAAATTTGCTATTTTTTTAAGTATGACAGTTTTCTTTTAATATTGACGAATTTATTTAACAATTGACAATTTTATAAAATTGTACACAATTTTTCCCTAAATATGACAATTTCTTAAAAATATGACAAATTTTTTTCAAAAATTTAACAAATTTATATATCAAAATTAAAGAATTTTTCTTATTACTTTAAATATTAAACATGAATCTCTTTTCAGCGGCCTTCGGCCAATTTGGAGCTCTTCTGTTTAAGAACAAATACGAAACATAAATCCTTTCTAGTTCCAAAAAATGTTACCAAAAATGCAAATTTTCACTTTTTAACAACTAATACGGCCCATTAAGCCTCCAGCTACGTCAAATCACACTTTGTTTCAGTATGTACGCATTTTTTCAATCAATGTTAAAATCCGAGCTAGTCCGATCCGATCAGGTCCGATCACCGATCCGATCAGCAAATTTGAAATCGGGCCTCCGTTCCGATCACATTTTTTTCCAGCTCGGGTCCGATCCGATCAGCAAAAATTTCGAGGCCCAAAATTTCCGATCCGATCAGCAAAATCTGCTCAGATGACCATCCTTGATCTGGAAATAAGTCGTCGGAAAATCTATCTCCTTCTAGGTTGAATTTTCACATCTGCCCAAATGTTCGTGAACGCTAGTAAAGAACAAGCAGGATCGGTAGGAAATTTTTCTTAGACATTTAATCTCAACTTTTAAATATGAATTTTTGAAACTCGAAAAAAATTTGTAGAAAATATGCTTCAATTTTCTCGAAAATATGTTGAAAAGAAGTCTCGAAAATACTGATGGAAAAGTTTGCTATTGTCAACCTGATATTTTGAAGTTTCAGTGTTCAAATTCAAACTTTTTTGCACGACCTCGTACAGCTTATGTCAAATTGTACCTGTATTATATCCAACTTCTCTGACCGTCCAAGTGACATCTGTTTGCACCTTATAACCAGTCACTAACATGTAGTTGAAATCCTCGGCATAAATTGGATACTGAGCGCTCGAAGTATATGACAAAATTTTGATTCCAGTGTTTCCATCATATGCTCCGAAACTTCTTTCAGTTATTCGTATTTCATAATTATCGCACCATTTTAGAAAATCTTCCTGTGTATGTTTTACTGTAACAACGCAATCGCTACTACGGCCA
This sequence comes from Oikopleura vanhoeffeni, assembly GCA_004367855.1. NCBI lineage: Eukaryota > Metazoa > Chordata > Appendicularia > Copelata > Oikopleuridae > Oikopleura > Oikopleura vanhoeffeni. Next base: position 368,053 of record SCLH01000008.1, read on the forward strand.
TCTGGATGAATACATGATTTTTCACCATCCCAACCACCTTTAAAATAATATTTAAAAATGATGTATTTTTTACTTTTTTTCTGAAAATACGGTTGCCCGGAAATTTTAGCTGATTTCAGAATTTTTAAAATAATTGGAAAAAAATTAACATTTACGACAATGCCGAGAAATCAAGTCAGAGTTCCTAGCCAGTGGTCCTGATTGCAAAGCACGCATAAAATAAAAAAACCTATTTTTCTCCATAAAATTTTCTCCTAAATTTTTATAATTGAAAATATTCTCTATAGAATAAATTTGAACGCATTTTAAGGAAAATAACATCGTACCTAAAATAATTTGCCATTTTATGTCATCGTGATTGTTAGTAGCTCCAAAGCCAACATGAGCATTCATATCAAGACCTTTTATGGTCATCCAAATAGAAGAAACTCGGCGAACAAACAAATTGTCTAAAATAACAGTATAGTCGTATTGGCCACCTCTCGTATGAACAACTATAGGCGTTGGTAAAAAAATGTTTTCTTAAATTTTCTCAATTTTTTGAACAAAAATGTTTTTCAGAGACCAACTTTTTTTATTTACAACAAATTCGAAAAATACTAGGGACTAGTCACTAGGCTTCCGATTGGTCCAAAATCGACCAGATTAAAATTATAAAAAAAATGGATTCGTGTTATCCAGACTTTTCTGAGTAATAAATTGTTTATCGGAAAGCAATCATTCTAATTAAAGCTTGAAGCACGCATTTTGGAATTTGTTATGTATTTAGGCCGCAATTTTTCCTTAAGGGGTACTGGTCGCTGAAATGAGATTTTCTTGATAAAAATTAGCTTTACAGGGCTTTCAGGATACAAGTCAGATTAGCTTTTTTGTAAAATTATCCCTCATCTTCTGAAAAACAAATCTCAATTTTTTTTGTATGCATACTCTGTCACATATAAGCGACACAAGAGGACCTAAGCCAAAATGGTAAAGCTATCTCCTCCTAGGTTTTATGTTGAAATTGGCCTAAATTTTGACATAACTTGTAAAAGTGGTAGGCCAAACTTAATCTCAGACAAATTTTGCTAAATTTTCTCTTGGCTTTTGGAAGGACTTGAAAATCGAATTTTTCATCGATTTTTTTCAATAATTCTTTCCCAAAAAAATTGCTATACAAAACGTTCAATTTACTTTTTCAATAGTCATTTTTTGTTAAAAAATAAATAAAAATAAAATGAAGATAAGATTAAAGGTATTTCATTGTCAACTCTTAACTACTGGCAAATTATATTCTTCTGTTGGTTCTGGTAAATTTATGTTTGTAGTTTCTATGTGCACATAGTGGCCAATATCTGTTTTTACATTCCACATACAATTTGGATTTGTACCATCAAATGTCCATGAGAGCTGTTGTGGAATCTCAGTCGCTTCAATTTCACCGCCACAGTTAGAAACATAGGTTTCGTAAGTTAATTCAAAACCTTTTGCTTCTGTGAACTCATCTGTTATGAAAACCAAGTGCATTTTTGAACTCGAACCCTAATTAATGATTATTTATAATTATTCAGTATTAACACGAAGAATAGGTTTACCTTTTATCAATTTACTCACATAATTCGTATGAGAAATTTATAAAGCTCTCACGAAACATTTAAAATTTTCTTAAATCATGTTTAACAGGTGTGACAAACCCTTTATGTGCGCCAATAAATTTTGCTTTTAAATTTTGTCCCGACTAATTCGGTCAAAAACGAGAATAAGCGTGGTCTAAGATTCTACTGTCCGGTACAGTAGATTACCTCAAGCAATTTTAAAGTTAACTCGGATCGCTACAAAAAAAGCCCCAAAAGTTACCTCGTACTTTATATTCTCATCAAAATATTACTCACTATGGATCAATTATGGCCACAAGAGGCGTTAAACTACAAAGCAGTCTTTGCTTAACAGCACCTTTTCTGCAAATAATTGGCTCATGATTTCTGATAAGAATATCTACTACGAGGAATCTTCTCGGCAAATTATTTTCAGCGCAATCTGAGTTGACGCTGAAATTGTTTTTGACTTACCTACTGTACCATATCCCTTTAACACCTTTTGGATGATTTGAGAGATGTGGG
>SCLH01000008.1:377275-398366 GCA_004367855.1 Oikopleura vanhoeffeni
AAGAAATTTCCTCAATATGGAAGTTTTTTTCCATGAAAAATGGATAAAAACAGCTTTTTAGGAAAAAAAATTGACCTTCAATTGCGATTAAATATTGAAAAATGTCCTGACTTTCAAAATAAAAGTAGCCTTTAACACCCGAAATTTAATTGAGATTTTTCGAGGAAAATATAATTTTTATAAATTGCGTGCCAAATGGCACAAACCAGTTCCTTAAGCAAGTGTTGTAAATTTCATCAGAAATTCAGAAACGATATTCACTTGACCCTTGCATCGATTGAAATACGGAAACCAAATAGATACTAGAAAATATCACAAGTGATTCGGCCTGTTTTTTACAGAGATTTTAAAAAACGACTGATTAAAATTTTTGGACTTGATTTGCGGAAAAATTTTCATTATATTTCTAAAGAGTTCGACAACAAACAAATGACAAAAAAAACATTTCATGGTTTTTCAAACAGCAGTCAGAAAATATGTAGACATGCATGAAAAAAGTTAAAGCGGCTATTTTTTCGTTTTTATTCACAGATTTCATAAAAATTAATCAGAAAAAATTTTGGTCGAAATATGCTTAAACTTTTCATAATGCTTTGAATTTTTTTCGAAATTTTTACGAATTATAAAATAAAAGTTTGAACTCAAATCGTTCCTTAATTAGATAAAAAATGATTTTTATGAGCTGATACACATTTATTGTGGTTCAACTAACGATAATAAGCACAAAAAAATAAACCAACTAATTATTTTCGTAAATTAAATTGACGCGAGTCTGCCACATCGCTGCTACCCCCTTAAGCTTGGTGTCTACAGGTTGAAATAAAATTCCAAATACTTTATTTATTTCAAATGAATTATTTTGAAGACAGTCGGTCTTCAAAATCATTTATTTGGTATACATTTATCAATTTTCTTCGCTAATTTTAATTTATCGAAAAAATGTTACACCTCACTTCTCGGCAATCTCGATGATTTGTACTTCCTGACAAAGAAAATGTTTCAAAAGAGTATTCAATAATTTGTTCGCCTGGGACCATTAACAACCAGATACAATATTCGTCTCTTGAATAAGCTTTAGGGTAATTTGGACTAGTTATTATTCCCCCAAGAGCATCGTCACCAAAAATCCCACCACATTCGTGAAGTTTTATATCCATCTGGAATCCAGCTAGCTGCTGTTTGCCAGGTCTGATATAGGGTAAAAACATCTGCGTTGTGTTAATAATTTGTTACTAATTCAATTATCGTACAAATGCGTTTTTTATAGATTTGATTCTTTGGTCGACTTTTCAATGCAATAAATTAATTTTCGATTGAACACATTTTTTGGTTTATGGCGAATATAACATTTTTATTTTTTCGACAGAAGATGTTTCATCGCCCTCGTTCTTTCTTAAAATTTGTAAACATTTTGCTCCTACACTTTTGGGAATTATTACGAAATTATTACTATTCAAAATAAAAGTTTGTTGTAAATAAAACTTTTGTGATAGGTCTCGGTAACTCATTATGTGGAGTTAAAAATGTGTTGGTGAATGGAATAGTTTTTTTTGGTTAAGGCGTAAGTCACGCTTATCCAGTTCTCATGCGCGCACAAGCGTGAACGCAAAAAAAGGTGACATACATTCAATTTATACTTGAATGCTACAAAAATGCACTATCCTGAAAAATCAACTAATCAAAAAGTCGATTTTTCTTAACTGATCAGGATAATACTTGAATAATATATTTTAGTTATATAAGATTTCTTAATGAAAATTTCATTATTTATTTAAAAGTTGATATTTAGCCGTTGCGGCAACTTTAGAACTAACAAACAGTCGTTCACAGATAAACTAAAAATTTTAGTAATAAATCATCAGAAATTTGAAATTGTTGAACAAACTTCTTTTTTCCGATTATCGACTTACGTGATAGCCAAATGTCTGGTCAAATTTTATAAAAAATGTAAATTTGACGATCGACCTGCCTTTCACTGTAATCGATAGCTTTTCTTGATCAATTTTAGAAGTTTAAAATAATGACCGCTTTTCTACACTATCCTCGATGAATGAAAAATAATTTCCAGGTCAGGTCCGGGTATGGCTATCATTTTTGGGGCTTCTAATCCACAAAGAGAATACCATTTGTATGACGATTGATATGAATTATATTCACCATCAATTGCTATTGAAATTTCATCTTCAGCGCAGTCACCACCATCCAACTCGAAAATATCTTCAAAACTGATCATGAAAGTGCTATCTTGCCCGTTGGGAGCGTGAAAATAATAATCACATTCTGTATTTTTGTCAAATGGCAAGGGGTAGTTTGGAGATGAAGCTAAAATTTGAAAGTTATATCAATATATTCGACTATTTTTGTTATTTTTAAGTAGATATTTAAAATCTCGGATTAATTCAACTTTTTGGTAATTTTTAAGGTATTTTTCAAATCGGAAATGAATGAAACTGAATTGAAATATTGACTATAGTTTGTCATCTCGTAGCACTAAACAGCTTCAAAGAACTATCAAAAATCCGAAGACGGCATTCTAAATAATTTTTCGCCCCAAATTTGACGAAAGATTTTCGAAGTATTTTACAGTTAATTTTTTAAAAATTCCGATTTTTTTAATAACCGGGAATATCCTTAATATATCATAATTTCGATATTTGAGAAATTGGTTTCTTGTTCACTTTTGTCTTGACTATCTTTCACATCAATTTTTGGGGAAAGATTGAAGTTTAAATTCTTCGAACAAAAAAATTGAAATAAACACATAAAATTTAGAGTTTTTGGTCAAAAACAGTCCCACATATTTATTTTGGAAACACATTTTTTTCCGATTTTTAATCTAACTCTTTGTTTTCTCATCAAAAGACGATTTCAGCGCGATTGATCAAAAACCGCAACACAGTTTGCGCTGTCAAAAATCATTTTTGAGAATAAAGAAATGTATCCTTAGTTAAAATAAAAATTCCGAGCTCTTTAGCACAAGCTGGAATCCAAAGGAAGTATCGCCGATCGGGCCAGCTGATCGCTTAACGTTGTATGAGGATAATCAAGCATCTGTTTGATTATTTCTCAGCAAATTTTTATTTTAGATCTGTTTTCAGCAGCTAGAGGGCGTTAAAATGTGGGTTATAAAAGATAGTTTTTTGCCGATTTTAGTATTCGATGACAAANATCAATTTTTGGGGAAAGATTGAAGTTTAAATTCTTCGAACAAAAAAATTGAAATAAACACATAAAATTTAGAGTTTTTGGTCAAAAACAGTCCCACATATTTATTTTGGAAACTTTTAACCCTTGGAAGCTCCAAATTGTTTTATTCGGCAGAGGCTCCTGCACCACTTAAGTGGGGCGACTTTGAGCCCTTATTCCGGATAAACTACATTCTATATTAAGCCGTGAATTATCTTAATTTTGTAAAGATAGTCCAACTTAGCAAGGTAATCAATCAGATTTTAAAATTTTTATTTAAATCGGCCAAAACTGAGCATCAAAGATTGGGCTTTGATCACTTACTTTTCATTGGAAACAGGAATATTTTCAAAACCATTTCTTTCTCTATTCGCACTCAATAAGACCTTGGCTTTCATAATTTTTTTTTTTTGAATCTTTCTTCCCGTTTTCTCATAAATAGACGATTAGCTGCGCGAATTGATCAAAAAACGACGAAAAAATTTGCCAGTTTGTTAAAAAAAAATGTTTTGAGGAATGAACAAGAGTATTCCGCCTTATCACCGAAAAAACACATTTCAGAAAAAATTGTCTCATTGTAGAACAAAAGACTCAAACTAAAATATACTTAATCAGATTGTAAATTTTTGAAAAATTTGTCGAACTGAGCAGCAAAAATTTGGGTTAATCACTTGCCATCGAAACATGAAGATTTACCATAATCATTCTTTCTCTATTCTCACTAATTCTACCATGGCTTTCACTTTTTTTTTAGATTTTTATCTAACTCTTGTTTCTCCATCAAAAGACAGATTCAGCGCGATATTGCATCAAAAACCGCAACACAGTTTGCGCTGGTCAAAAATCATTTTTTTGAGAATAAAGAAATGGTATCCCTTAGGTTAAATAAAAATTTCGAGGTCTTTAGCACAAGCTGGATCCAAAGAAGTAGTCGCCGATCGGGGCCAGCTGATCGCTTAACGTTGTATGTAGAGGATAATTCAAGCATCTGTTTGTTAGTTCTCAGCAAATTTTTATTATTAGATCTTTTCAGCAGCTAGAGGCGTATCTCCTNTTTTTGAGAATAAAGAAATGTATCCTTAGTTAAAATAAAAATTCCGAGCTCTTTAGCACAAGCTGGAATCCAAAGGAAGTATCGCCGATCGGGCCAGCTGATCGCTTAACGTTGTATGAGGATAATCAAGCATCTGTTTGATTATTTCTCAGCAAATTTTTATTTTAGATCTGTTTTCAGCAGCTAGAGGGCGTTAAAATGTCGGTTATAAAAGATAGTTTTTTGCCGATTTTAGTATTCGATGACAAAAATGCTTTTTTCACAGAAGAGGAACCTGAAGATTTGTATTACTATTTCAATTATTTTAAAATTAAATAAAAATATATTTATTTCAAATAAAGTTATAAAACAACGTTTGTTATAATTTAGCCGCTAAGACTTCAAAATATTATCTCGACGTAAGCCAACTTTCTGATCAGTGTTGCCGTAGCTTTCATTTGAACCTACGTTTGAAAAAATCGAAGCATATTTTTTCTCGAATTTTTCTCAAAAATTAAAAAATCACTCACGAAAAAATAAAAAGAGTTCCGATGGTGGAAATTTAATTTTTATTTTTTCGAAAAATACTTTTAAGCAGCACACATTTTAGAGTTTTTTGAGAGAAATTGTCAAAAAAAGTAAGATAAATTAAGTTTTGAACGAGACGTCCTAGAAAATTTTAACTGCCATTTTTGAATTCCTCGTGCCAAACTCTATGTTGGGTTTGATCAAAAAAATTCCAGGACTTTTCTTTCATCCGATTTCAGCGGATTCAAATTTTTCAGCACCACTTAAGGGGTGCGGAGCTTCCAAGGGTTAAGTAAAAAGATCAAATGAAAAGAAAGCTCAAACAAAGTTTGCGCTGGCACATGGTATTACTGATCTGCACCACTGTGTTTTAAAACACAGAGACTAAAACAGACCCCTTATGCATTTCATTCACTCCTGAAGGCAAACAGTATTATTTATTTTCGTTGTTTTCCGCCCGCGTAAGTGAGGCCATGTTTAAATTTCAACTGTTTTTATATACGAAAGATAAGCAATTTTTGTCGAATTATTTATAATACATGTCACAGATTTACTAGACAAACCTATGATATCAAATTCATTTTCTGTTGGTAAAATATGAAAATCTCCACCACATATTCTTTGATCATTTGAACTGTATTTAGCGTTAAAGCCTCTTTCTCCACTTCCGTCCTTAGTTGTTTGAAAAATCACATTCATTTTGTTACCATGCGATTTTATCGGTAATGGTATATCTTTACCACACAATTTATTTGACAATTCTGGCGAATAACTAAAATGAGGTAGGAAATGCGAGTGATTTTTTCACTCAAATGAAACGCCTGATAGTCAGGCTCTGACTTTGGAAATGACTAAAATGGCCATATTAATTTTTTTCACTGAGGGACAGCTGTAAAAAGTGAGTTTAAAATTCGACATAAAAATTAAAAATTCGATTTTGAACCCTGTCCACTCGTTTTTACAACTGTTTTTTTGTTGACGTGTTCGAAATTTTCGTGCACATCTATCAAGTCTGATAAGTTGAAAAAATGCAATGAATCTAAATCAAATTTCCCACCAATAACTAAAATGACCATCAAAAGCTTGAACAAAATGATCCAAACAACCACTTGAGTCTCGTAAATCGAAGTCGGCAAATGTCAGTTCTATTAAACGATTGACATTCACTTTTATAGTCCAAGAACATCGTCGGTTTGTATCGTAAGAATCAGGATAATTTGGAGACGAAAAACTGCCTTCAAACGTGATTATAAATGTTTTTTATAATTTTTAAAAGTAAAAATCATCATTAACAGTGGTTTACTGCGCTTCAAAACAACCCTCCTCATGGGAAAATGTAGTCTAGGAATAAGTTTTGAAATGAAGTTTTGAAAAGTTTACTGGGTTAACTTTTGTTAACGGGTCAAGGGTTAATTTGCGGGATTGCTGCATGCGAGGGTTAAAACCGGGAAAAATGTAATAATAATATATTTGACATCTCTGGGCAGTCGCTAAAATAAGAATGCCACGAAAACAGTGAACTGTTTTCGGGCCGAAAGAATAATCATGATACAAGTAGCGAAATAGACCTTAAACAACAACTAGGGTGTCCACCATGGTAACACTTTACTCTCTTTCGTACAGATCATCTCTTTTATTAATTCTCGAAATTATACGCCGACTAATTTGGCAAAAATACGATTGGTCATGGTCTGACAGTGATGATTTTCACCGTTTCAGCGGTAGAGAGCTCTGTACCTTGTATCTTTCAGTACATTTTCCCGCTTACTCATCGATATTTCTACATTTTGATTGGTATTAGTTTTCATGGTTTAATTTTGATTAAAGTAGATGACCTTCAAGTTCAAAGTAGGTTTATTTTGTGAAAATGTCATCAAAATTATGAGAAAAAATTGAATTTGCAATCAAAAAGGTTTATTCATTCAATTAGGTCCGACCTCATTGACCGTTCACTTGTTTGCCGCCCGCACACCATAGAATTTATTGATCAGTCTTACGATGAAAGCGCTGGGTTTAGAATAACCTACGCAAGATGAGGAGTTCCTGATAAGAAAATATGAGGGTTAAATTATTCAATTTTTTCATAATCGCGCCTATATCAAGAAATAATTCCGTACCGCAAATTTGTTCTTCCACAGAAGTCCAGTTTAGTGACCAAACATCATGAACACCTGATGTGGAAGAATACACCACCATTACTTCATTTGTTAAACTTTTGATTGATTCTGGAAGTTGAGCATTTGACGTTCCGCAAAATTTTCCCAGAGACATACCCATATTTGAAATGGCAGTTGTGAATGTAGAGCCAGATTCTTCAAGTGTCAGTTGGTCAGATTTTCCAATAGTTATAAATAAATTTTCGTTCGAAAATGGACTTTTTAAGAATCATTACAAAGTTAATCAAGTATTTTTTTAAGGAAACAGTTCCTTGTAAGTCTAAACCTGCAAAATATACAAGAAACTCAGCTGTAGTTTTTTTTTGTTTATGCACTTTATGGGAGTGGAAAAAAAATTTGAACAAATAATAATGCATTTTTTTAAAATGTTCGGAACTTTTTTCAAAAATTTCTCATAATTTGTCGAATTCGAAAAGTATAATTCAAACTCAGAATTTTCTTAAAAAGCAATAATTCGAAAATTCTGTACTTACAAAGGTTGCCTGCATTATGAACCATTACTTTGATGGTATATTGAGAAGAATATAGACCCAGTAAAAAGTTTTTCATCAAGAGCCCATATCCGTATCTGTCAAATTACACCGACCCCCTTAATTTACAATTGTAACTTCGTGTCAAATTTTTTTTTGCTTATTTGAGCCGTTGACATTTTTTATATATTCATTATGATCCCTGGCAAAAATGATTTTTTGACCCGGAGACCGTAATGGATTAAGAATTAATTATAAAGCGATATTATTCGTCAGTGCAAGCGTTAAAGATAAATACTGCGAGTTCAATCAATCAAAAATTTAATTTCATTCTTGATTTCAAGGTCACGTGATTTCATTTGAGCTTTGCTGTAAAGGGAAAATATCTTCAAAACTAATTTTTCCGCTTATATTTTCATAGTGATTTAAGTACCTTTTGAACAAAACGGCACTCTTTCGGCCAACTTTATTTCTGGATTATACGGTCAAGTGTTCTTTCGGCTATGCAGCATAGCCTATGCTGTAATGAAAAAAGTATTTTTTTCAAAATTACTTTCGAATGTTTTTTGTTGTTAATTATTGCAGAAACAACTACTGTAATACAGTTTAATTAAAAAAAAACGCACTAATGTCAAATAATTTCAAATTAAATCAATAACATCGTAAATGATCCACTCAATAATCTTTTAGAGTTGTAAAGTGTTATGAAAGAGGTAGACCCAATTGCCAAGGATTTTTTTGAGACAACAGCATTTTACGCTACGCGCGGCAAAGGCGGCTACGGCACAGCGGTAACTATTGTGACAAACACTTGAGAATTACTACTTATTTTACATTTTATTATCAGATTATCTGAATTGAGATACTAAGATATCCGAGCAATACAAATCATAAAAAAAATTCTTGGAATTTGCAGCTAACTTTAAAACGGAAATTGGTCAAAACAGCGTGTTACGATACACATATTTTCATAGTCTCACACCGAAAACACATATTTTTCGATCACGCACATGCTTGTTTTGTCTGCACAAAGAGCTTTTTTTAGTCTTTATAATCAACTAAATTCAAGAATATTTATCAAATGGAAATTCATAAATATGTTCCTTTTCTCCAACACATTAATGAAAATGGGACCCCAAAAATTGAGGGTACACCGCCTAAATGGCAAAAACCAGGTGCCGAAAAGTGACCAACCAAAATTGGACGATTTTGTACGTGATCAAATGTCTGGCGCGAGATGCCAAGATACAACAAAAAATTTTGCCGTTTCGGCCCTTTTGAACCGCTGGCTCGTGATTTGCGATATAACCATACTAAAGAGCTGCTATTTAAACATCTGAACTTAAACTGTACCATACAATTAAGGAAATGAATATAGATACTTTGGGCCTCGCTTTTTACCTCGCATTACTAATATACATAAAAAATCGTCAACAGATCAAATGAACAAACGAAAAAAAGAGCTTTAAATCGAGAAAATATTGCTGAAAGATATCTCGATAATTTCTACGATTCGCCCTACGAAAAACAGCTCAGCTCTACCATCTCTACAGCTTACGAAATCGGAAAATATCAACGATTTTGAAAATATCATCTGCCACTTTCACTTTAAATATTTCGCCAGTCATCACTACCGAAGAGAATTGGCAAATATCACTCTCAATCTTTAAAACTCATTAAATGTTTACTTTATAAAAAAGTATTTATCTCTTTAAAATAAGTATCAATTCTCATCGACCTACGCAATTTGAGTGAGGTAAAAATAATATGTTTGATTTGTTTGTCACAATATTTGTTTGTCACAATGGTCGCGGCGCTTTCAAAAGCGTTTTGCCGCGTGTAGTGTAAAATGCTGTCGTCTCAAAAAAATCCTTGGCAATTGAGTAGCCCCGTGATGAAAGAGCGTGACTCAAAAAAAGCTAAGTTAATACAAGCGTTTTTTGCTAATGTCAGTTGTTGTGCGCAAATCAAGCGAATCTGGGTAATTTTTTTGTAGTTGACTCATTTCTTAGTTTACCATCTTTGTAATTCCATTTCTGAGAAGGCGACCCAGTAAATTTAACCAAGGTTAACGAATCTCCTTTGGTAGGAGGATTGTTCCACCCGACTTCAACATTTGGAACTAAAATGTCTTTTGGATACTGAGCGTTGTGTATCCAATTATTTTCAAAATACCATAAGTCGGACAGGTCTTAGACGAGTTGAAAATTAAAATAAATTATATTTATGTAAAAAAACAGGGGGCCAATTTCGGCGATATGGAAACAGAAATAAAGTTTTTCGTTCAAAAATCGAGAACTTGCAGGCTTTTGGCGAAATTCAAACCAGAAAGATTTGAGGCAAAAATAGCGAAATTGCGGTTTTTCTCGTCGTTATTGACAAATTCCTCGATCAAGAGGTGGTTATCAATTTTTTTTTGAAACTCTCACCTAGCGCAGAAGGCGACATCTTTACCAGGAAATGCTTCCCAGATTTTACTGCGGTCATCACATTATTACTTGTTTTATCAACAAATTTAAAATATCCTTCACTTGAATAATCAAAGATTTCAATGTAATCACCAGAAGCATATTGACCACCTTGTTTTTCACAGTAAACTAAAAATTCGTCAAAAAATTTTAGTTCGAGAGAATAGCGATTGGGCCCTTTGATGATATATTCGCAGTCAGAAAGACCTGTACGTTCGTTTTGATCAACGAAGTTAATAAAACCTGAATCGGACTATAGAAAGAAATAACCATAGTTCGCCTAGAATTTATTTTTCATAACATAAGATCTTATTCAAAACTTTCTAAACATACTTGGAGACCAAAAATATTTTAATTTGGAAGGAAAGTATCAGACCAAGTGTTAGACTATCTAAGCTCTGATAGTCCCCAGCTTTTTGAGAACAAAACAATATTAAAAAAAAATTGAAGAAATTTTTTTTTTAATATTTGATTTGTCAGAAAAATCATCGAAAATTGTAATTTGGCTGTAGGTTGTATAAAATAAATTCAAAAATTGAGAACTTGAAATTTGGAAATATTTTTGAAATATTTGGGAAAAAACGAAAAAAAAATGACAAAAAAAGTTTATATTATTTTTCAAAACATATGGGCAATTTTCAAATTATTTACAGTGGCCATTTTTAATAATTATGCGTCGTTGATGTCCGAAAGAGAATTTTCAATATTTCATGATTTATTCTTCATTTTTGTTACAAATTCTTAATTTTGAATGAAACTCAAAATTTCAATATCACAGTTGTCAGATAATTAAATGTTACTTTTCAGACAGACTTAGTCAAAAATATACCCAGCAAAATATATCACCGAAAGAAAAGTGTAAAGATCTGTCTGGTATCATTGATACGTTTTAAAACGACAACCGTTCGAAAGCGACATTTCATGCATTTTCACAAAATAACTCGATTATTTTAAAGTTATTTCTTGCCTGATACATCCCGCCACATGATGCATAATTGTAAGTTCCCGAGAATGAAGATTCGATTTCTCTTGTCTGAAACTTTATTGTCATAATATTTCCAAAGGTCTTAACTTTAATTCCATAAGGAGTGTAATTTTCACAGAACTTAAACCTTGGCTCATCATAAAACACTTGTTGATCGAAAAGCTCAGCGAATGCTTCTGAGCAATCTCCAGCAAAATTCATTTCACCAGTAATGAGCTCTATTGCTCTTTGTTTAGGGTTCGGGCTTTAATTTCTATGTTTAAATCGATTATTTTTAAAAATTACCTACATTGCCATTTATGTCTTTGGCTCGCAAGTACCCGACCAATCACTTGTACTTGGCTTAAAAGTACTAGACAAAAAGTCCGTATGAAAACCAAAGACACGTAGGGCATTGTACATATGAAAAAGTTATTTAAAAATTTTTAAAAGGTTTAGAAAAATAGAGTTATTAAAACTTTGAAAATTGAAATAATTGGCTCTAACATAAATTTTGTCTTCATAGAATTTCTTGGCAGAATTTTAGTTTTTATGTTTAAACTGCCTATTCTCGTAACGATCTGAGATTATTTTAATAGTAAAATGAGTTAATTTAGCATCAGAACTCCTTTCACTATGAAAATAATCTAAATCATGACGAGAATCGGCATTTTTAACAAAAAAAAATTTATAATTTTTTTCGTTTTTAAATTCTACATGTAAAATTATGATTTTGTTTACAATTAAATAAAATTTTTTAATTTTCTGCGGTTTGAACCCTACCTATTCGGCTCAGCAGTGATTGTCCAAACACAATTTGTATTAGTTGATAATTCAAGTTTTGCAGTTGATATTAATCCTTCATGATCACTATCGCTCAAATATATGTCTTCACCACAAGATGGACCTGAGAATAAGTTAACATTTTTCCGAGTATCGGATATTGGAAAAATGAAATAATCTTGGAATTTCAGTTTGATAAGATGGTTGCTTTTTAACTCATTTTTTGGTCAGATAATTAAAGGCAGCCGAGATTTTTTCATATTATCCATAGGTTTTAGTGCCATATTGTCCTTATTTTATGAACATTTTGGCCAAAAAATAATGGAATCTTTTTTTGCTCTTCGGTCTTAATTTTCTAAAAAAACGTTTTTTTTAAGATAATTGTCAGAAAAAATCCAAAGACCTTTTTTGTTTCGATCTCCACCTTCAATTTGTCAAAAAGAGCATATTGTCCTTTTTCGTTAAAATTGTCTTGTCCTATAAAGGAACACGCCGAAATGAGAATCGTGAATTACAGACGTATTGCCTTTATAAATGGTGTCCTCAAAGATGCACACCACAAAAATAACAAATTGTATTATATATAACCTAATATGATATACAACCTGATATACAACCTGTATATTATATAATATCAATGATATTATATCATTCAAAATTGCATATGTAAAACAAAAGTATAATTTGTTTCAGCCAGTTCACTCTCAAAAGTCTATTTAGAAAAGTTAACGGTTCCTGTATTCTGCCATTTAAAGGTAAACCCCTCGTATTGTTTATCATTAGATCCACCATGAAAAATAATTGTAAGCACGCTGCCAGTGGTTGTGAAACGTGGAGGACTTGTAGTGCGGCCACAGTAATATCCGTTTGAAGCATCAAAATTTGTTGAATTTCGAGAAGAAGCTAGTGGTTTTAGGGGTGGTCCTTTTGAATTGATATTAGAAAAAAAATTATTGAAAAATGATACAAATGTACATAAGCAGGTTTTTCTGAAATCACTCAGAGAAAAAGAAATCTACACGTAGTTATTTTTTTTTCAAAAAATGGTGAAAATAGCCGGTTCTTAAACATTTTAAAAAAATTAAAAGTTATATGGAAATAAGTTTAAAATTTTAACTGAGAGATTTTAGGTATTACTTATAGTAAATTTTGTACTTTTCATTTCAATCTCAATAATAAGTTTTGATTAAATGTTTTATAAGCGGTTAATTTTTCATTTTGAAAGTTCAAAATACACTTTAGTGTTCTGCCTGGAACATTGAATGACATTTATTTATTTTTGTTAACTTTTAGATAGAAAAATGAAACTTGCCACATCAAAAATAAGAAAATAATTTTAATTTTTGACATTTACGTCAGTTTAAAAACTGAGGCGCTAGAGAGCAAAAACGTATAATTTTATTGTTGGCCATCTTGCGGGTCTTTAAAAAAAACGTAAATTTTCTTGCCTGAGAAACTTTAGTAATTTCAAATATATATAATCAAAAACTTATTTTCTTCACTATCAACCTTGAGAGTTGCCGTCCAAAATCTGAATATAACCACCACTTCCTTCATCACAAAATGCCCCAGAGCCATCTACAGCCATGGGATTTCCAAAACTAAGGTTTATTTGGTATCCTTGGTCTAAAATAATCTGATAAGTACAATATCCAAGATCTGAACTATAAGGAGCAGGATAACCTGGAGATGATGTTTTTCCAGCTCTGTCGTAATAAATTCCGCCACATCCTTGACTTTATAAGGTTGAAACCACAAAAATATAATTAAGTGGTGAATTTCATATGATATAAATTATCCAAAATTTACAAATGACGTTTCTCACTTCTATTTTTCCAAAATATTTAATATCACGCTTAAAAAAAATATAAAATGTTTAAAAACGTGGAGTAATTAGGTAAAAAGGTTAAATCGTAGATGGTACTATTTTTTGAATTATGAGCTCACTTAGATAAAGATCAGCGAATTTTCTTCTAAAATTTAATTACTTTTATTAATTTGAATCACATGCAGCGTTAGTCTTGAATATAAAAACTTTTTTTTTGCATTACAATTTTTTGAATTTTTTCTTTAGTTAAATCTTAAATTTTTATGTTTGTACCTACATAAGCGTAAACTTACTTTTTACCTACTACATTCCTTATAAAAAGGTAAAAGATTCAACTTACATGATAAGCACTTATTCAAAGCCATTCCTCATCAACTGCATGATATCACATTTATAAAATTGTACAATTTTCAGTTTATAAAACTTCATAATGACGTTAATCCCAAATTTTGAAATATGTTTTTTTCCAAAATGAATTTTTCAAGTTTTATATGAATTTCCAATAATAAATTTGGAAACTTTTAAATCGTAAAATGTCATTCTGGAAAACATAACTATGAAATATCCAAACAAATGCCAATTTGAAAAAACGATACCCTTGAATTTTGAGTAAAAAATCTTAGACCACTATAAATCACCAAATATGATTCGGAAATGTTGAAACCTTAACTATATGTCATATTAAAACCCGTTCCAACATTATTTTCATTTGAATGAAATAAAACCAAAAGCTCATTACTTGTTGATTTCAGTCCAATATTTTTTTTGAAACCACAAAGAGTATCAAGTTTGGCATGTCCCGTTGTTGGGCCGTCAATAAACGCCAAATAATCGGCATCACAATTGCTACTTTTTTCGAGATCCATCATGTTGATATAAATTTTGATAGTACTTTGTTTTGTTGTATAAATGTTCCAAAAACAATCTATCTTGAGGTGAGAAATATTTTAGATTTTCTGTTCAACGCAAAATGAGATAACTTAGAAAGTGATAAATCCTTTTTTAAATATTTTTAACATATCGATCATGATGCCCGAGTAACTTAAATCTCTTATTCACTATTCTTTAAAACAGCAAATGAGAGATTTAAGCTACTCGGGCATCATGATGAATATATCCTCCTTTCCCACTATGAGTAAGATTTGGTTCGTGTTGCGTGAGCGTAGTGGATTATCTAGTACAGTGGACCGAATCTTACTCATAGTGTGAAAGTAGGATATTAGGTAATATTATTTGAATATTTTATAATACATTATGTGACATACTGTATGTCATATTTTAGTCAGCGTTTTGAGCTCAAGCTCCTTATTTAAAAGACGACACCGACTAATTTGAAATATAACAATCTCATTTAAAGATTATTGAACGCGAGCCAATCATCATGCCGCATAATTCATGCGTATCATCAGGTGCTAGCTGGATCTTAAACCACTAGCTAAACTTTGACTCTTTATGTTGTTAATATATGGATTAGGGGCTCTCAACGGACAGATCGTGACCATTTGAAATCCAAGCATAAGGAATCCGAGCATCTGATTGGTTGGTTCTGCCCAAATCTGACCTTTGAAATCGGCTTTTTCTGCAATCCAGAGTTTTGACTAGGTGCTAGTATCCCGCGTTGTTTGAATCATTCAAATAGTCACGCTCTGTCAACTGAGGGCCCTTAATCCATATCACTTTATTACACTTTGCTTAGAATGCGTAGCCACAACGTTAAAATCACACGTTAAAAGGAGTAGTGGCTACGCATTCTACGCAAAGTGTAATAAAGAGATATATATAGTGATAGATATATGAATCATATAATATGATAGATATATAGTGATATAGAGATATATATAGAGATATATATATATATAGAGATATATATGTATGTTAACGCACCACCTTTGAGAAAACCATCGAAAATGATTTTTCATATTTTGAAAAACACGAAATGTATTGACGAAAACATAAGCAATAAACCTTAGATGATATTTTTTTATAATTTGTGAATATTATTTATATTATTAAATTTTTGAAATATCATGAAAATTCAATTTTTAAAATTTGTTGTAAAAATTATGTTTTTCAGTTTTTGACCATAAGTTAAATATAAAAAACCAGATCTGATAGCGTTTGCTGTTACTGATTTTGCTATAATGATATCAGTTGCATGTTGTAATTTGCCGAGAACACCAAAATTTATGAACAAATTAAATTTTAAAACGCTATAACGGTATAAGTTATACTGTATAACTTATACTTTATAGACCATAGAATTAAAGAACACTGGCGGAACACTACCGGTTAAATTCATTCCCATATTAACTCTTGCCCGTTTTACATGAAAAATAAGAAACATTTTACGAGATGCAAAGTCTAGTAAACTCAAACCAGGACAAGTTTACAAGCTCAAGATGGACAATTTTCGAAGTCATTTTAGCATCCCTAGCAAAAAAACTTGAAAATTTTTTATCACAGATCAGATACTGAAGCCTACTTTATTAAGAACCATGCAAGCCAGATCTGAACTGTCAAAAAGATTTCAAGTGCTTTGCTATTTTTTGACATAGGCTAAACTTTTTTAAAAACGAATAATAAGCCCAAATTAAACACTTTCTCCAAAAATTAAAATGTTTTTCTAGATGTCCCAAGTTTCGGAGACTCAGTTTTTTATTCTGTACAATTTACATGAATATGGAATAAAATGTCCGAAACGTCGTAAATTACTATTTATAATTAAACTTTATAGATGGAAAATATTCGTGAGCAAGTTCAAAATTCAGTTGAGTTTTTATTTTGCCTTCTCAAAAAGTTTCTATAAAGGTTTGTCACCTCAATCTAAATTCGATTGATAATAATCAGGCCATCCTGGAGAGTACATATTGAGCTCTTGTTTCCCAGCTACAACATAATCATTGCCGCATGTCCCGATTTCAATAGGATCAGGTTTTGGATCTGCAGGAATTTCATGATTTTGTACGGCTAAGAAATTCAGTAAAAAACCATGGCCCCAATTGATGTGATCAGAATAAAATTTCACGGTCATCAAAGATCTTTTAGTTTGACCGATAGTTTTTTCTGGCTCGTCTATAAGTAGAGTTCGACACAGCGGATTTTATCAATTATTACCTAACTTGTTCGCTAAATCAAAAACCAATTCGAAACATAACTAGAGTCAAATTTATTTCACTTATAAAATTATTGAAAAAATAGAGATAGATGTGATAAAATTTCTAGTAATTAAAATTTTCAAAGAAGTAAATAGGGACCTATTATGGGGTGTCCACAGTGTGGACTCCACACTGTTTGAATTTCGTTTTTTGAACGACTCATCTGATGAAGTTTTTAGATAGCTCAAAATTAACACAGATACCTTTAAAAACAAACTAAAAAAATTTGACTGAATCAGAAAATTTTTGAAGAAAAGGAAAAACATAGTTCAATTTGGACCAATTTCTTTTCCCGGATTTTTGTCTTTAAATTTTTTGATCTAAAAACTAAGATTGCAAGCAAAAATGTGCCATGCTGTAGGGGACATCCACGCCACGATAGATTTTCGGAGGGAAAACGTAAATCTTTGAAGAGGCAGGTTTTGGTTTTGGAACGCTCTGGGCACTCTACGCCATTTTCAAATTTAGGAATCGCTCTGGGGACATCTACGCCACCTGTTGCAGTTTGATTGTGTTCAAGAGTAAATTTTGAATTCGATAACATTTTTTCAAATCGATGTTCTCGAATTACTTTTTTGCGTTCAGTGTGTTCGTCAAGTGCGAAAACCAATATAATCAAATAATTTATTACCAAAATGACAAGTTCAGAGTCAAATTTCACTTTCAGGTCAAAAATAATTGAAATTTTCCGTACTATTTCTGACATCATGTGAGCAGTCAGGATTTTAATTTTTTGCTCATTTGCCCCATTTCAAAAAATGATCAATTTCAAGATTATTCTATGACAGACTAATTTGACTTCAACGATCTCGCAAATGGTCATTAAAAATAAAAAAATAAACAGTCAAAAGTGGTGCTAGAGCGCAAATTTGAGAGCAATTTTACAAAAAAACTCACAATAAAGGTGTATTGATTACCAAAAAAATTAACATTTAACTTTTAAAAAATGCCAACAAATGCCGCTAAAGAGCAAATTTCTAAAATTGATATTGTTAAAATAATATGTTATATTCAACATAAAATTGTAACTGATCTCCAGCTAGCGCTTCATGACCAAAAACATTGACCACAAATTTTTGCCGATTCTTGATTGGCTGGAAAATAAAGTTTCTAAAAAGTCACTTTCTGCCCTAGAAAAAAACCGCGGGGTTTAAATACATCAAAAAACATATTC
This sequence comes from Oikopleura vanhoeffeni, assembly GCA_004367855.1. Lineage (NCBI taxonomy): Eukaryota > Metazoa > Chordata > Appendicularia > Copelata > Oikopleuridae > Oikopleura > Oikopleura vanhoeffeni. Next base: position 395,042 of record SCLH01000008.1, read on the forward strand.
GAAAAAAATTTGAGAACTCGGAAAACGAAAATTAAGGGTATTTTATAATAACGTAAATGATCATTTCTTAACAAAATCGACGTTGTGAATTTTTTTTTAATAAATTTATCCATCAAATTTGAAAAATTTCGAGAATTTTCTCAAAATATTTGAAATCTAGAAACAAAAATTGTTGATTTCAAAATTAATTTTTCACAAAATTTTTCGAAAAAAATCAATTTTAAGCAGAATTTCAATTTTGAACAAAATTCCCGAGTGAGGTCCTTTATCTTGTATTTTGAAGCGTAATTACAATCAAAAGTTCAATTTTAATTATTATTTTTATCTTTATTTTGAGTCAATTTTTATCGAATTTATTGATTACCATTTTTTTGATTTCCAATATCAATTTTTTAATTATATATTAAAAATTATAAATTATTTTTTAAGGAATTTTCTAATTTTGAAAAATAATTTTCAAATTTGAAAACAGAATTATCAATTTCAATCATTTTATTTATAAAAAATTCAATTTTAAACTAGTAAATTAGGAATAAGAACATTAACCCTTGGACGTTCGAAAAAAAAATTCAGTGGAGACACAAACTCATTTGAGGTTCAACTTTGAGCGCTTATAGTGTGTAACCAGACATGGGATTATCTCATTTGAAATTTTTCATATAAGCAGAAGGCAAAAATTTCAGAAAATTAATCAGATTACAAAATAGACTTTTTCAAGGTACGAGAAATAAGCAACGAAATGACGTTTTTAGCCTTTTCTTCAAAGTCTTGAATTTTTTCCATTTTCTCTATTTTTTCAGAAATCACTCGTGAAAAAATAACAAGAGTTCTAGCAACAGTAAATCATTATCATTTGAATGACAGATTCTCCAAAGACTTTCCTCAAACTGAGTCTCCTTAGAAAAATTCTGCAGTTTGACAAGATTAAAAAATTAGCGATCAAAGGTTTTCCAGGAGAAATTGGCCAAAAAAGTAAAAAAAAAAAAATTTTTGAACGGATCATCGAAAAAATTTTTAAGTTAGATTTTTGAACTTCTTGGAGCAAACTCTATTTATTTTTAAAGCGCTAATTCTCCTCTTTTGAGAGGTTTCAAACTTTTCAAAACCTCAAATGAGGTTTTGAACGTCCAAGGGTTAAGAATGAATTAATTCAATCGAAATAAAATTTTAGATGATAACATTAAAATAATGTTGAAAAATTAAAAAATTTCATTGAAAACGTATAATTTCATTCTGAACATTAAAAATTGATTTCAAAAATCTTAATTCTCAACTGAGAAAATTTCAATTGTTGTCATTACTAAAAATGATAATTTTTTTTATATTATGTCTCAAATAACAATGAAAATTTGATAAAAAATCTGAAGAAAATAGAGATCATAAAATATGATTAATTAAAATTGCATTTTAAATTTGTAATTACACTTCAAAATATAAAATTGGGACATAAATCTGTAAATTTGAACAGTGAAATTGGTTTTTTAAGAATTTTGGCGTCAATTTGAAAATTTGATTTTTTACTAATTAAATTTCAATTTGAACGAACGAAAAACAAAAACTCGTGATTCATTATAGCCTGTTGAAGAATAAATGAGAAATTTAGCAAATCACACCTCACCATTTCAGCGCCACTTGATTCAAATTTATAATCTTTCTTTACTAAAGAACAAATTCCGTAAACTTTTGAACCCTCAGATTCTACTTTCGAGCGATTATCNTAATTTTGTTCAAAAATTCATCTTTAAAATAAAACAAAATTCAAAAAAATTAAAGAAAAATTATTTTGATATCAACAATTTTTGTTTCTAAAATCAAAATGTTTTGAAAAAATTCTTGAAATCTCCAAATTTGATTGATAAATTGATTGATAGATTTATTGAAAAAATTCAAATTCACAACGTCGAATTTGTCAAGAAATGATCATTTTCGTTATTATAAAATACCCTTAATTTTCGTTTTCCGAGTTCCCAAATTTTTTTTCAAATATGTTTTTTGATGAAATTTAACCCCGCGGTTTTCTTCCAGGACAGAAAGTGACTTTTTAGAAACCTTATTTTTCAACCAATCAAAAATAAGCAAAAATTTCAGAAGTGATCAAAAATCAATTTGCGAAAAAATTCGTACAATATGTCAACTGTCATTTTCCTTGGAATTGTTTATTCCGCGGCCACTCTTAAGATTGTGTGTTATTTAAAAATTCCCAATTTCGAAAATTTTATCGCCAGCGGCATTGATGGGCATTTTAAAAGATTTATTTCATTTTTTTCTAGTTTATCAAGTTTCATGGCTTAGTGCTCTGGCAAATTTTACTGACAATTCGGAATAAAAAAAATGCTTAAAGAAATTTTAAAATTTTTCAACACAGGTTTGGCCTCTTGCCGCGACTGTATCATCTTTTTGAAAAAACACGAAATCGTTTTTGGGTAATGGACAGATAGCTAGAGATTAGTAACAAACGATTTTAGATATTTGCTCTTTAGCGGCATTTGTTGGCATTTTTAAAGAGTTAAATGTTGATTTTTTTAGTAATCAATACACCTTTATTGTGAGTTTTTTTGTCAAAATTGCTCTCAAATTTTCGCTCTAGCACGACTTATGACTATTTTTGTTATCTTTAACTCTCAGAATTACAGACTATTTCTGGACCCATAGAAACATATGGTCACGCGTGACCATGCTATTTAAATCAAGCGTTTAACCTTAGATTCATTATCAACGCATATTTTTTCTTTGTTGATAATATAATTCAAATAATTTGATATAATACTGTTTGAAAAAATTGTGAAAAACATTAATAAAAAGGCATCAAATGTGAATGAACTCTTTACCATGACCACGATTCAAACAATTAAGTGCATTAGTAATACGATTAAAAGCTTAATTTGACATTTTTAGTATTAAACCGCAAACATTTTGCCTCTGCTCTGTTTAAAAACAATCCAATGTTTTTATCAAAAAATTTTCGGAAAAAGAAATGAAAGAAGATAAAAACAACTATTATTGCTGACTAATTTGAGATGACGCATCTAATTGACTTTTTACATCAGTCCATTTATGGAGCTCTTAAGCTTATCAGAAGTGGAAAAATATGTATTCTAGTGTGATCGTAAGCGTGGAAAGCGAATCCGTTATTGGATTTGAAATATTTTGAGTACTTTTTGAAAAAACATACTGTATGTGTTTTTTTTACTCCGGAAATGGTAACTTGATGTGAAGCCAATTGTCGCCAATAGAATATGGTAACTAGGTAGATTATATTTTGGCAGCCGAGTTATGGTCGATAGCGAGGGTTCAAAAAAATGATGAGTCCAGTTGCCATTTTTTA
>SCLH01000008.1:398549-443253 GCA_004367855.1 Oikopleura vanhoeffeni
AAAAATAAGGTTTGCAATATGTCATATATTTAAAATAATTTTTGAAAAATAAGATCACGTGACGTTTTTAAAAATGCCGTTATGTTCAAAACTCTTGGATTATGTGTTTATTTGCCCTCAAATTTGTTCGCCGTAATTTGAGTACTATTTGTGTCACACTTCGCCAAAAACCTTATTTCTTAATTTGAAGGTCACGTGATTGTTTTTGGACTTTGGTGTAATAGAAAAAAAGACTCAAATACTTCCAAAGAACCTTCTCACTTATTTTTGGTGGTTCCAAAATTTTTTGCAAAAATAAGTACTATAATACAGTAAAAAATTAAAAAAACGCACAAACGTCAATTATGAAAATAGTCGATTGATCACTTTATAAATGCTCCATTCATAAATGATTAAGGGCCCTCAATTGCGATTAAAGGGCACATGGTAACGCGTGACTATAAAGTTACACTGAGAGTTAATGACAATTTGCGAGATCTTTGGATCCTGACTGCTCACATGATGTCAGAAATTCTACGGAAAATTTCAATTATTTATTGATTCTAAAGTGAAATTTGACTCTGAACTTGTCATTTTGTGAAATTTTTTGGTTTTCGCACTTGACAAACACAAAAAAGTAATTCGAGAACATCGATTTGAAAAAATGTTATCGAATTCAAAATTTACTATTGAACTTCAATTAAACTGCAACAGTGGCGTAGATGTCCCCAAAGCGTTCCTGAAATTCTAAAATGGCGTAGATGTCCCCAGACCGTTCCTAAAATTTGAAAATGGCTTAGATGTCCTCAGAGCGTTCCAAAACCAAAACCTGCTTCTTCAAAGATTTACGTTTTTCCTCCGAGAATCTATCGTGGCGTGGATGTCCCCTGAGCGTTCTTTATCAATATGTGTTCATTTTGAGCTATCTAAGAACTTAATCGGATGAGTCGATCTCAAAAGCCGAAATAGAAACGGTGTGGATACCCTATTCTGAATAGGCTATTCATACTGAGAGAGCATTTTGATTATGAAAAATTGATCGTTAATTACCGAGCAGCAGAACGAACAAAAATGGCAAATGTTTATTTTTCAAATTAATTAAAAATTGTTTCTTTTCGTGAGGAACCCTAGCTGTAAGAATAGTACCACAACCCTTAAATAATTGTGGGCCATTTGTATCGCCATCCATAATGAATAACTGATCGCTGCAGGTAACGTCAAAATCAATGATTTCGTATATCACGGATCGTTCAAATCCTCCATAAATTTCCCAGAAAGTGTTCATATTGTTTAAATAATTATGGGGGTAAAGTGGAGATGCAATTTGACCAGATGTAACGCCTTATGATAATTTATTCAACAATTTCAGATCTAATAAATGTTTTAGTTATAAAATTTCAAACGCGGAATAAAATCAGCTTACCAAAACTAATAATTGAAGAAAAGATTTGTTTATTTTGACGATCTGACAATACAGAAATAACTCAGTAAATACAGATATCTAGATTCGAGCCAATCATCCCGTCCAGTGAAATTTACGAAGCAAAAACTAACGTCAAAACTAGGCTACTCTAGCAAATTGCATTATGCGATGGTCCTGCGTTCGAATCTAAGAAGCCACGTATATGGTTATCTGTATTTACTGAGTTATTTCCGTATATTCAGATCGTCAAAATAAACACATACTTTACAAAGTATTAAAAGGCTTTGAGACAACCCATCTTTTTTTAAAAAAAATAAAATGTTTGTTGGTTTTTTGAGACATAAATTGATATATAAATTGATATATAAATTGATATNATTTGACCCTGAATAAATGTCTATGGTTTTTGAAAACAAGTATAAAAAAAAATACTGAGCAAATCTGAAGAATACCACTTTCGACCTCGGACACCCTATTTTTAGTATTGAACTATGATGACAATTGTGCAAAAGACTTTTTAATGATAACAACGGCACAGAAAAATAGCCCACTTATTGGAAAATATTGTGGAGCAGCAAATGAAAAAACAGCACCTCCAGCGGTCATTGTTTCTATACATAATCTCGTTGTATCTGATGTTTGAATCTGATGATATGTCACTGATCTTGGATTTGTTTCATTGGGCATTCAGAGCCAGTCAGTTACTTGTGTGCTGACATTAAGTTATAAATTTTACATTCACAATACCAATAAGCAGGGATAGAAAAGTTGTAACGGTTCTATAATTAAATAGTTTAAAAGCTGAATGCCATTATCAGTTGTTTGACTTTTGTCAGATCACAAGAATGATTAAAATGGTTATACGCTCGGTAAAATTTATTCATAATTTTTGAGCTAATTTGCCTGCGAATATCCCCTGATTCACACTTTTGTGAATATCCCAGGTTTACTAACTTAAAAACACACTACGTTTCTATCAGCGGCCGGATATTCACAAAAGTGTGAATAGGGGATATTCAAAAGTGATTTTATGGGTGAATTATAGTTTTAGAAATTCTTTAGAATTAGGAAAAAGTTCTGAAATTTCGTCTGTGGCTGAACATTGAATTCCAATTTTTGGCCAAAATTTATACATTTCGCTTATTAATTATTTTTAAAAGTTTTTTTGAGGAAAACATTTTTTTATGTAAAGTTTTTTTCGATTGAAAAACTGATATTACCGGTTTTATCAAATCAAATTTTTCTGGGCTACTCTTTAAAGTTTTACATATTTCTTTCGTCTTCTTGCTAGCTCGTTCGCTTTGGTGCTAGTTTTATGGAAAAATTAATTTATTTTAAAGTTATACAGTCACTGATTACAGTGTATAAAAAAAATGCAGATTTTGTATTTATAAGTGATTTAATGGTACTTTGCTTGATCAATAAAATTGAAATAAAATATCCAAAAGTATGCACTCACTGACTTTGAAAAAAATAATAAATGAGACTTTTTGACTTTTTCATTCTGAAGTTTTGATATTCATTCAGTTAACCACTGAGGTTTCGGAACGCAACTTGCGTCACGGAACCTGCGTGAAAGAGCATTATCTTCAAAATTAAAACAAATGGCTTTTTAAAGGGTATTTCTAAATCAACACAAAAAGATACACAAAAACTTCAGTGTCTTTATATGTTGCTTTTTATTTGAAATCCGTAGTTAAATTAAGGTTTAATGCTATCAAAACCAAATCAAATACAGTAGATCACTAATAAACTTTGAGAGGTTTTTCGACTAAAATATCATTGTTCTAATTATTTCAATTTATTAATAAGTTGGAAAAAATTAGTATTTTTTTACAAATCTGCGTTTCAGAACACAAACGCGCTCGTGACTTAAATTGCGCTTGTGAGAATTAGTATAACTACAAATTTAAAGGGTGTTCTGGTCACATTCAAATCTCCAACTATCTTTGAACCTACCAAAAGAAGCCGACTGTGTATACTTGTTCACAACAAATTCTCGGATCAGGAATAAATCTTTTTATTCCAGATTTTAAATTGGACGAAAGACATCCACAAATCCAACAATTTGTCAAGCTCTGATTCAAATTTTTGAAGGAGCCAAATTAAACGGGCCACCGAATACTCAAAGATATGTGGTTCAGAAAAGGCCGAAATCAACATTATAAAAAGTGAATCTTCGACATCGCAACACATTTGCGTTTCATTCTGACTGATGTCTGGTACAGGATGGGATCATAGAATTTAAAAACTATACGAAGGTTACCATCTTGTCATTTTCATTTTTAAAAGACATTTTTACGGATGCTGGTAGTCTCGGCGAGACTGTCTCGCATCTCTCAGACGAACAAGTTCGGCACTGGGAGACTTCAAAGACCAAAAATCAAAATTGATTTTTGTCCCTTACTGCACATCCATCATCTTAAATTATTATTGCAAAAACTATAGGCCTGCACAAAAGCTTGATTCGGTCGAGCCACATATTTTTAGCTGATCTCAGGTTCATCAGCTATCTGTCCAAAAACAATTTTGTCTTTCAAACAACTTTGATAAATATACGGCTAAACCGATTAAAGTCCCCATAAGATCATTATCATAAACAAAACAATGTCTGACCGTTTAATTAACGGTGGTTTATATTAACAGCGGAGCGCCATCTTTTTTCAATCAACAAATGGTTAGTAGTCTTTTCACACCAGCCACTTTGAATCCTTAGAATTTGAAATCTGAAAAAAAAGTAACTTCGACTACATTGTCCAAACAGGTCAGAGCTGATTAACCCAAAACAAGAATTTCAGCATACAAAAATTTATGAAAAGCTGACAACTATAAAATGGGACACAAATTTTGTCACGATGAGAGTAAGTTCAACTACCAGTTTCATCTTAAGAGTCATTTTTTGATGTTACAATCACCTTTCGTTTACTCTGGTTTTGACGATCTTTCACACAGTCAAATTTTATGACGCACAACGCTTGTATTCGGCAAAAAATGAACGGAAAAAGTTTTTTTTATTTTCCTTAGCACTCACGCATTGCGGTTAACTGTCTATCATATTGATTTTGTTTTTCGGATCATTAAACAATTATCCAGTTAAACTAAGTACATGTTCCATTTCTTATATTTTAATTTATTTTTTATTTTTGGCGAATTAAAATCGTTGTTTTCCAAATTGGAAAAATTAATTTCTGCTATAATAATAATCTTGGAAACATTGGCCCTGGAAATTACCGCTCATCTGGTCTGAAAATTCATTGTATACTTTTTACTGATCGCGTAGGTTACGCAGGTGAGCCGCAGGCGATGTTCCTGATTACAATTCACTCGGGCCGCACCGGAGAGCTTGGAAAATACCGCGTCCTCGATTGGCCAGATTTTGCTTTCCTTACAAAAATGATAGCAGACGATGAGTAATAGTTTGCGCAGCGGATCGGCCGCACGGCCGCGAGTTGACTTGAATACCGAGTTGGTAGTTATAAACTAATTTTTTTATATCATCTCTAGAATCTGGAGGATCAACACTTTTTTGGGAGACCAGCTTGTGAAAACTACATAAAACAGACACTATTTTGGCTCATTCAATCACCATAATTACCATACAAATTTATACTCAGATTCTCAAACTGGTATTTGGTCAGTTGCAATTCCAACCAGTTTAGCAATAAACATAAATTTCTTGATTTTGCTGTCCCAAGACTGCCCTCTATTATTCAATACTCCTTGTGGATGTGATACGTTTGACTATTATTTCGGGAAATAAAATTATCGATAAAAAATGTGGTACCAAAATGATACATCCTTACTTATTCAAGCTGATTCAGATAAGTGCTTAAAAATTAATTTCTGACTTATGTGATTTCAAATAGAAAATGAGATTTTTGAGTGTTATTACTAACAACTATTTTTTTTCATAAATTGAGCTCAGAAGTGCCGGCGCACTGTTATGTTGTTTAAAATAGTGAGCATTTATCGATGGAATAACGCGTAGTCCGTTTGTTTTTGTTCTTTTGCAACAAGAGTTCGCGCGAGTAATTGCGGTCGTTCATCAGAATTTATCGGCGTAAACCACTACACTCTCAACTTAACGAAAATTTACTTACAAACAAGGGATAATCAAACGGAAGATAAATTATTTTTTAAAGTCTCAAATTAAAAAAAAACAATAATTTTTGAGTTTCATCGAATATTTACGACAAAAGTTAAAATCCGCATTAATTTTTGAAATGGCATTATTTTGTAGTAAAAATCATTCATATCATCAACAGAATCAAGAAGGATTAACCATTTTTTGGGAAACAAGCTGTGAAACACATAAAACACACCATTTTGGCTCGATCAATCCATAATTATCCAAATTTTTACCCAGATTATTCCACTGTATTTGGTCAGTCGAAATAACCACAGGTTTAGCCATGAACGTACGATTCGTCGATATGTCTATTCAGGACTGTGTCTATGAAATGTGATGTCTGTCCTGTGAATGTGATAGTTTGACTATTTTTTCGGGTGATGAAATTATTGATAAAAGATGTCCGTACAACCTGATACCTCTTTACTTCATTCCAGCTCCTTCCAGATTAGGTGTTAAAATTATATTTAAGAACAAAAAAATAAGACTTTCGGGGTGGAAATTTCAGATTTTTTTGCGGAAATTGTTATTTTTATTTATTTAAGCTGGAAATTTTCTCTATCAATTTATGAAAAATATCTCATGTTTTTTTTTTAATTCTAAATTTTCGATTAAACTTATAACGAGACTAGTGGTCGTAACCTATTTTTTGATTTTTCAAATTTAAAAAATTCCTTCTCTGTCATAGAGTCTAGTCCAAATAAAATTGAATGGATAATCATTATGGATTGTAATTTTAAATTTCAAACTTCACGATTAGTATAAATTTGATAAGTGGCTTTCAAAAAAACAAGGCCTTATGAAAATATATATCCTTTATCACTTTTTGGTTTAGAATGCGTACCACTACTCTTTTAACGTGTGATTTAACGTTGTGGCTACGCATTCTAACCAAAAAGTGATAAAGGGAATACACAAACATGACGGAAAAAAGGAAAAAAATCAAACAACATCCCGATTGGTAGTGTTAAATCGAAGAAAATATAATCGATCAGATGTGCGTGTTCTTCTCAAGAAAATTGAAATCGGATTGGTTTCTGACTGAATCAAATGGTGTCGAGTCGGCAGTGCCTACCCCTAATGGGACAGTGAAATTCAATTAATTTTGAACTAACTTTGGACGACTAAAAATTATTTAGAACTGCAAAATTTTAACCCTAAATTATAGAAATTTTAAAAAAGGTTGTTAACTACTAAATAAAGGAAGCTAAATCAAACATTTTGACATTCGAATTCCAACTCAGATGTTACTTATTTGAAAAAAACATATAATCATGGATTTTACTTGGAATTCTCAACGAGTGATGAGTCGCATTTCGAGTATTTGAATGATACGTCTGAACCTGAAGAAAGCTATTTTCATTATGATGTTCGAATAAATATAAATAATGGTGTGAAATTATTAAAAAATTATCGATAACATACTGGATACAAAATGAAACTTTTGACGCGGTTCAGCAAAAACCTTATTCTCTTCAGATGCTTTTAAAGGGTTAAAGCTAACTACTGTATGTTTTACAAATCTACCTATTAGTAATAGGCGAGCGCCACCATGTATAGTTATAGGCTATTCTATAAATGATGGCGCTCGCGGCGGATATATTTGGTGGTTTAAGGGCGATTTAGATAAATTTTTTTTCATTTTTTAATTTTCACTTACAAATTCTAGAAATTGATCGAATAGATTTAAATTAAAATGAGATTTATCAAAATTTGTCAAATATCAATATCTCCGTGTTCTAAAATTGACTTTTCAATTTTTGATATGAGTCCCCCTGTTATTTGTGATTTTACAATAATGACAAACATTAAAAATCATGTTTATTTCCTTCGATATTCAAGACTTTTCTAATAATGTCCAAAGCGGATTTTTATCTAAAAAAAAACTTTGAGACCATTTTTACATTTGTTATGATTTGTGTTATGAAATTAGTATTTTTTAAACAGAAGGATTTAAATCCTGTTAATTATCGGCACTAAGGCTATGATGTCAAAGTCTTCTCTTTCGCTATATTGTCCCCGCCCATTAATGTTAGCGCGCGACCGGTGGCGGCCTAGTCGAGCCACCTGACAAAAGACTACACAATAGGAAGAAACATTACAGTTAGAAAAGTGTGTGTTTAAAAAAGCCACCATCGCAAAGTTTTCTTTAATTTCAAACAAAAAAATTTCACCACCCCAACTGATCGGCCTGGTATGGTAACTATAAGACGTTTAAAAGAAATTTAACATTTAATTAATCTCACTAAAAAAAATAACTTCTGAAGACCCCGATTTCGATACTGGAATCAAGGAAAGTTGCGGATATTTTATTGGTTGATCGAGGTTGAAGCCTGTGAAATCTGTAGAACTTTCGATATCTGAATCCGCATATCGGGAAAGACAGCAATCATCGTCGAAGTATTGATGGCTTAAAACATGATGTCAACCCAAAAATTGCAACCTGGTACAAAAACAAAGGCAATCAAAAAGCTAAAGTCAAGTGTAAAATCTACAATTTTCCAAAATTTTCAGCGTGGAAATTTTTTTATTTATTTTCTACGGTGAGCAAAAATTGCATAACTCATCACATTACTTTTATATTAATCCTCTAACTAGGGTATGATGGTGGTCATGGTGCAAATAACAGAAAACTGGCTCGATTTATAATAAAATTTTCAGCAAATTTATAAAAGTATTACAGCTAGCCTCTCACCTGTAGCTCGAAATATAATGCATCAAGGTCAACTTAACTCCTCCAAATTATCCGTCACATTATGCCAAATAATGCAGCTGTTCTTGAAAATAACTATTAGTCAAGTAACTGATGATGATCACATTGTCATCAGTTTGAAAGTTAGACGTGAATTTACTCGCAGGATGTTGGGCTGATGCTTTGCAAATTCATTGATGGAAATAATTCTCAAAAACCCAAGTTTTAGGACAGGATTTATAAATAATATTTCAAAAATAACATTTCTGCAAAAAGCATTGTCATCAAAAAATCATGAAACCTTTTAAATACTTTCAGTCGCCTGATGGCTCTGTGCAGCCATATTATCATTTAGCATGTTTCTACCCAGAACATTAACGGCACCATCGAGAAAAAAAACACTCCTTGTTTAATGGTTTTAAAATGACAGTTTATATTTTTGCAAAAAATCTCAAATTATATCGAAAAATATGAGCCATAAAAATTTGAATTGAAGTGTCATTTCTTTAATTCAGAAAGTATTAATATGGTTCTTGAAATCTTGCAGGTCGTTGGCAGTTGGCCTTACCTTCATTATCTTAAGATTTTCGATGTTCAATGATAAGTTTATTTTGAATAATTTTCAATTACGAATCGAGAAAATTTCAGAATAAAAATTAAATCAATTTGATTTAGGTTGTTGAATAAAGAACTAACAGGCGATCTACGGACTTGGCTGCGCAGATGCCGACCCGGCGGTTGAGTTATTTAGGCTGTCGACCTACCCAGTTGAATTAAAAAAAAAATTCTCAGAGAATATTTAAATATCTTTTTGGACTCCTGTAGATAAAACATCCTTTGATAGGGTTCGATTGTGGAACATATTTCCCTGAGTATTCATTCTCACCAAAAAAACTGAAATTTATATGGTTTTCACATCAGATGTACGAAGGTAACTGCACTGGGTTTACGCCTGACATGGGCAGAAATGCGAGCGGGAATTTAATAGCTAGCCAAGAAGTAAATTCATTGGCTGTCCAAAATTACCCTCGAGAAATATGACAAGAAAACGTACTGTTTTGGACGATAAAAGCTGAAAATTTAAAGAAATATTATTTTTGTTCAAATTCACTGCAAGTGGCATTTGATACCGAGTATGTATGACAGTACACTGGTAGTATCGGACACTGCTATCAGGCAGATTATGTTCAAATTTATGAGACCACTCTCCTGATGATCAAAAATAAAAAATAACTTGCGGAACTAATACAAGAAACACACCCTTATAACATTTCTGGTGGTGAAAGTTGGCTATAAATATAAAAGATGTTGTTTTTCTTTCCCAATTATAAATTCTGGTTGTGCTAGAACAACTCGAAAAATCTAATCCGTGGTTCTTAAAAAAAATGTTGATGAAATTTTAGTACACGTATACTGAAACAAAACCCAACGCTCACAGACTATGCGAGAAACTTTTTTAACCTTCTGTCAGGGCAGAATTGTTGATCTTCAAAATATCATTTGTTTAATTTTTGCTTTACAAGTTTGAGATTGTAGTACGATCCTCCTCAAGTAGAAATATGCTAAAAAGGTAGGCTCGGCCAGCTTTCTAACCATTTGATGACTATTTACACTATATTCGTGACTATTTGAATGATTCAACATGCGAGACGTTGATTAGGTGCCGCCCAAAATACAACGATTTCATTAGCCTATTCTAAAACTCATGATTTTGATTGGTGCAGAAGATAAAGCGTCGTTTGTTTCTGTCAAATTTTCGTTGGTTCAAAGTTTGCTACAAAGACAGTGCGATATTGTTTGATGCTGAATGGGGTGGTCAAAATGTTCCAGCGACTGGATTTTTGAACTTCAACGACTAGCAAATGAAAGTTTGTGGAGGCGATTTTGGTCACAATGCTGGAACATTTTTATCCCCAAAATATACAGAAGGTCAAATATTCCGAAAATACAAATTTGTCAATTGGAAAATCTCGGCATCCCAGGAAATTTAGCTCAGTTATTTTCACCCAGTTTGATCTAGAGCCTTCGACGGATTGGTTATAAGGATAGGGTTGTGCACGAGAAAAACAAAAAATTTATTGTTAGTATGGAAAAAGATTCAATGGCATCCGGAGATGAAACAGCATAAAAAATACGATTGTTTGAAAAAAAATTCGTTGATTAAAAAAAATCTGGTGGTCAGCATACAGCTTTTTAATTTATTTTTTATTTTGATCAAAATTAAAGTTTTTGATATCAAATTAAACCATTAATTGACATAATATATTTAACATGATTTATTTTGGTTAGGTTTTATACCGAGACTTCTTTTCAAAAACAATAAAAGATACTATCAAAAAATAAAGTTCTAAAAAATTGTCAAAAAATTGCGAAGGCTGATTTTTCCCAAAACTTAGGTCAAAATTGTAGTTTTTGAAAATATTTAACTTGAAAAAAAATTCAAACGTGGCACATGATTTTATTTGTTTCTGGCGTAAATTACCTGGAATTACTATGAAATTAAAATTAGATCAATCAATAAATTTTCGATAATTTTTGAAGCGTTTACAAAAATCCACCTCCTCGTTTGTTTTGTTTTAGTGAAAACAACTTTGTCAAAAATTTCAGCAATGTGCATAAACTATTAAGGATTTTGTCGAAACGAGATGAAATCAAAAAAGTTTTGGTAGATATTGCGGTTTTAGTGCCTCCTCCAATTGCAACAACTGGCGGTTACGAGCAAGTTTTATTGTTTATATTGTATCAGATAGCGAAATCAATGCAAAGGTTTGTCGCTGAATTTCGCAATTTGGATCCAGTATTACATGGAAATAATTTTGAAATGTCGAATTATTGCTCAAAAAACGTGTCTTTATTGCTGTGTTGAAAAATTACATAAAAAGTTGTATAAAATCAAGAATATTGCTTTTTTTCCGGGTTCTCAGTTTTGTGGCTCAGAATCAATCGCGTTCAAAATGGGTTATGTTTTCGGAAAAAACGGCCACAGGACTTTCGGACGCGACTGTTTTTGAGCCGAAAAACTGAAGGCAGTAAAGAGAATTTTCCTTAGAGATATATTTTATTTTAACTTCGGATTTGAAAATCAGACTTATATAAGCCTTGAAGACAAGAACTTTAAAATCATTTAAGGGGGGCATTTTTCTGGAAATATGGATAATTTAGAATAAGCTGGTGTATTTTAAATCCAATACAACGTTAGTAAAGTCTTTTTAATCATTTTGAAAATAATTGTCTTGGATTTTTGAGGGATTTTAATCAAAATTTATGGATTTTAGAATTAGAAGTACTGTTTTCGGAAAAGAAATAATCATCGAAATTAAAATTTCGTAGTGACAGCCTCCGCGAGTCATTCAGCTGCTTATAATATATGTTCAATATTGTGGATAAAATCCAGGAATAAATGGTTTTTCTGCGAGCCTCTTAAAATTGCTCTAAAAAATTCGTTTTTTGCGTTTTCTAAGACCGAATTTATTTTGAATTTTTCAAACCATAGGTAACAGACCTGCGTGTGTTATTTTAGGTTCATAAAATCAAAAAAATATTATTTTATCCTCAAAACTCACGAAGAAATAGCGCTTTTTGCTAAATATGATCTACTTTGACGCTCGTTTCCTGATTGTCGAGCAAATCAGTGATCATCATTATAGTTTGAGATGTGAGATTTGGGTTCAATTAATTTACCAGGCTAAAAATTAGGATCACAACGTATACTTTTCCAGATATTTGCCCTCCAAAACAAAGAAAAGGGCATTTCTCACGAGGCCCTCGCGATGTAACCCCGGCCCAGGTTTTAAAAAAACGGTGATCGGGATCCGAGCCGGATGGGGATTGGGAAATTAATGAGTCGGGACGGGGCGGGATCGGCATTGTAAATTCATCCGTTTTAGAACAACTGCCCGGCCTAGGTGCATTTAAGTTCCTAAGGCCTCGGTGCATTTTGACAGATAACGGATATCCGCTTTGATATGGGCTTGATGAAAAACTTTTTTACTGGGTCTATATTCTTCTCAATATCACCTCAAAATGATGTTCATACATCCAGCCAACTTTTGTAACTACAAAATCTCGACTATTATCTGCTTTTTAAAAAAATTTTGAGTTCGAATTAAACTTTCCGAATTCGACAATTATGAGAAATTTTGAACCAAAATCGACAATATCAAAAAAATGCCTTATTTTGTGTTTCAAATATTTTTTTCCATTATTTTTTTCAAAATCAACGAAAAAAACTCTTCAATATGGCTTTATACTTTTCGCGGTAAGGTGAACCCATTTTTTTTATATGCTATTTGAAAATCATATGACACTTTTTTGAGATTTTTGGTCAAAACTTTTTGGAAATATTTTGACAAATTTTCTTCAGTTCTGGTTCAAAATTTTTCAAGCTAATTTCTGGAATCCAGCTGAAAATATTAGGAACGCCTACTTTCACTATATTTAAAACATGTCCACGTTTTGTTTCTTCGCTCTTGTTTATACTTTTGAATCATACTTTTTTGAATGAAAATACGGTTCGCGCGAAATATACTTAAGCCCTCTTTAAGAAAAAAATTAAAAAAAAATTATTTCACCGAGACTTGCTCATTGTAAGTCGACCCATCCCCACGTGAAATATTGATAAATTAACTCAATGAACATAATATTCTTTCGTGTGCTTAAAATTCGTTTTTTCGTCTTTTTTTTAGGAAATTTAATTTTCTATTTGACGTAGAAATTATTATACAAATTAATTATATAAAATTTCCGATGGGGTGGTCGAGAACATTTTTTGAAGTTCTATTAATTAAAAAAAAAATATGTAATTTAGACACCTAAAGTAGAAACGCCCGCGTTTTTTGAGTGTTTTTCAAAAACGATTATAAAGTAAAAATAATCGATCTGAAAAAAATCAGATTACACAAAGTGAGCTCAAATAGTGGCAACTACGTTTTGAAATTCTTTTTATTTGAAAATTATGAAGTGGCAAAAGTTTCCATGAAAACATAAAAAATTAAAAAAGTGGAAAATCTGCAAATATGCACGAGGCCTAAACTAATATTGTTAATTCAATTAATTGAGCGCATCAAGTTCTAAGAAGACTATTTTCTCAAATTTTGATTCGATCCAAAATTATTTTATGACTTTTCGGATGTCCACGCTGTTAAGCTGAAACGTAATAAATAATCTTTGGTTCAAAAAATATGGATCTCCGCCCTCAGAGTACAAGTCCTAAATATTTGAAAAATGCGAAATCTGAGCATCTTGATTGGTTGATCCTTTTATTAATCTGAACCAATGAAATCGACCTATATCCGCAATCAAAGTTTTTGATTGGGTGCTAATATCTTGCGTTGTTTGTATCTTCAAGATATTTAGGATTTGTACTCTGAGAACGGGGTTATCCATATCAAACATTTATATATCAATTTATAATCAAATTTATATTCAATTTTATATATCCAATTTAATGTCTGAAAAAACCAACAAACTTTTATTTTAAAAAAAAAAAAGAAACGGTTGTCTCAAAGCCTTTTAATACTTGTAAAGTATGTGTTTATTTTGACGATCTGAATTACGAAATACACTGAGGTAAATACAGATAACCATATACGTGCTTCTTAGAATTCCGAACTGGCAGGACCATCGCAATAATGGCAATTTGCTTAAGAGTAGCCTAGTTTGACGTTAGTTTCTTGCCTTCTAAATTTCACTTGACGGGATGATTGGCTCGAATCAAGGTACTGTTTACTGGAGTTTATTTCTGTATTGTCAGAAAATGCTCAGATTTCGCATTTTTCAAATATTTAGGACTTGTACTCTGAGGGCGGGAGATCCATATTAATTTGACCAAAGATTATTTTTTGACGTTTCAGCTTAACAGCTGGACATCCGAAAAGTCCATAAAAATAATTCTGGTCGAATCAAATATTTGAGAAAATAGTCGTTCTTAGAACTTGATGCGCTCAAATTAATTGAATTAACAATATTAGTTTAAGGGCCTTGGTGCATTTTGGCAGATTTGCACTTTTTTCAATTTTTTTTGTTTTCATGGTAAACTTTTTGCCACTTCATAATTTTCAAATAAAAAGTATTTCAAACGTAAGTTGCCACTTTTGAGCTCACTTTGTGTAATCAGATTTTTTTTCAGATCGATTATTTTTACTTTATAAATCGTCTTTTGAAAAAACACTCAAAAAACGCGCGTTTGCTACTTTAGGTGTCTAAATTACATAATTTTATTTTTTATTAATTAAAAACTTCAAAAAATGGTCTCGACCACCATCGGAAATTTATATAATTTAATTTTTATATGATTTCTACGTCAAAATCGAAAATTAAAATTTCCTAAAAAAGACGAAAAAACGAAATTTTAGCACATCGAAAGAAATATTTATTTTCATGAATTTAATTTATTAAATTTCACGTGGTGGATGGGTCGACTTACCAATTAGGCAAGTCTCGGTGAAATAATTTTTTTTTAATTTTCCATTAAAGAGGGCTTAAGTATATTTCGCGCGAACTGTATTTTCATTCAAAAAAGTATGATTCAGAGTATAAACAAGAGCGAAGAAACAAAACGTAGACATGTTTAAATAAAGTGAAAGTAGGCGTTCCTAATATTTTCAGCTAAGTATTTCAGAAAAATTAGTTTGAAAAATTTTGAACCAGAACTGAAGAAAATTTTCAAAATATTTCCAAAAAGTTTCGACCAAAAATCTCAAAAAAGTGTCATATGATTTTTCAAATAGCATATAAAAAATATGTGGTCACCTACGCGAAAAGTTAAAGCCATATTGAAGAGTTTTTTTCGTTGATTTGAAAAAAAAATGGAAAAAATATTTGAACACAAAATAAGGCATTTTTTTGATATTGTTCGGAATTTTTTTCAAAAATTTCTCATAATTTGTCGAATTCGGAAAGTTTAATTCGAACTCAAAATTTTTTTTAAAAGCAATAATTCGAAAATTTTGTAGTTACAAAAGTTGCGTGGATTATGAAACAGCCGATGATTTGTTTTTTTGAAATTTTTACGAATTCAAAAATTAAACTCAAATTTTTTCTTAAAATAAATATAAAATTATCAAAATCTCTGGAAAACTGATATTCTCGGAATATATGGGATGAAACAGCCCATATCCGCGGATATCCGTATCTGTTAAAATGCACCGAGGCCCTTAAGGGGGTTCTATAGGCAGCTCCTGGTTAACCTCATTTACCGGTTGGTTCAACATGCTATCTCCAAAATATGATTCAAAACGTCATCCAGAGATTACGAACTAACTTATCAGAATGTTTTATTCACTTCCTATGTCTATGCCGAGAGAAATAAGCAATTCAAAAAGTCCATTTTGCCTATAGACCCCCTTTAAGGAACTTAAATGCACCGTAGGCCGGGGTACCCCTCGCGAGGCCTCGTGAGAAATGCCCTTTGGTTTTTGAGGGCAAATATCTGGAAAAGTATACGTTGTGATACCTAATTGTTTAGCCTGGTAGATTAATTGAACCTTAATCTCACATCTCAAACTATAATTGAGGATCACTGATTGCTCGACCAATCAGGAACGAGCTTCAAAGTAGAGTCATATTTTGTAGCAAAAAGCCTATTTCTTCGTGAGTTTTGAGGATAAAATAATTATTTTTTGATTTTATGAACCTTAAATAACACACGCAGGTCTGTTACTATGGTTTTGAAAAATTCAAAATAAATTCGGTCTAGAAAACGCAAAAAACGATTTTTTGAGCAGATTTTAAGAGGCTCGCGGAAAAACCTATTTATTCCTGGATTTTAAGTCACAATATTGAAACATATATTAATAAGCAGCTGATGACCTCGCGGAGGGCTGTCACTATCGAAATTTTAATTTCGATGATTATTTCTTTTCCAAAACAGTACTTCTCATTCCTAAAAATCCATAAATTTTGATTAAAATCCTCAAAATCAAGACAATATATTTTCAAAATGATTAAAAAGTACTTTACTAACGTTGTATTGGATTAAAAATACCACCAGCTTATTCTAAATTATCCATATTTTCAGAAAAAAAGTATAAGAATAAAATTCAATTTTTTGTTTGTTTGAGACTTAATTCATGAGGGGTACCCCCTTAAAATGCATTTTAAAGTTCTGTACTATCAGCTTATATAAGTCTGGATTTCAAATCCGAAGTTAAATAAAAATATATCCTCTAAGGAAATTCCTCTTTACTGCCTTCAGTTTTTCGGCTCAAAAACAATCGTGTCCGAAATGTCCTGGTGGCCGTTTTCCGAAACATAACCCATTTTGAACGCGATTGATTCTGAGCCACAAAACTGAGAACCCGAAAAAAGCAATATTTTGATTTTATACAATTTTTATGTAATTTTTCAAACACAGCAATTAAAGACACGTTTTTTGAGCAATAATTCGACATTTCAAAATTATTTCCTGTAATACTGGATCCCCAAATTTGCGAAAATTCAGCGACAAAACCTTTTGCATTGATTTCGCTATCTGATACAAAATGAACAAATAAAACTTGGCTCGTAACCGCAGTTGTTGCAATTGGAGGAGGCACTAAACCGCAATATCTAGCCAAAACTTTTTGATTTTCATCTCGAATTTCGACAAAATCCTTGAATAGGGTTGCACATTGTGAAATTTTTGACAAAGTGTTTACACTAAAACAAAACAAACGAAGGAGGTAGATTTTTTAAACGTTAAAAAATTATCGAAAAAATTTATGATGATCTAATTTTAATTTCATAGTAAATTCCAGGTAATTCACGACCAGAAAACAAATAAAATTCATGTGCCACGTTTGAATTTTTTTTCAAGTTAAATATTTTCAAAAACTACAATTTTGACCTAAGTTTTGGGAAAAATCAGCCTTCGCAATTTTTTGACAAATTTTTTAGAACTTTATTTTTTGATAGTATCTTTTATTTGTTTTGAAAAAATTCTCGGTAATAAAACCTAACAATAAATCATTGTTAATAATTATTGTCAATAATTTTAATTTGATTTCAAAAACTTTAATTTTGATCAAAAATAAAAAATAAATTAAAAAGCTGTATCTGACCACCAGATTTTTTTTAATCAACGAATTTTTTTTCAAACAATCGTATTTTTTATGTTGTTTCATCTCGGAATGCCATTGAATCATTTTGTCCATACTAACAATAAATTTTTGTTTTTCCGTGCACAACCCTATCCTTATAACAATCCGTCGAAGGCTCTAGATCAAACTGGGTGAAAATAACTTGAGCTAAATTTCCTGGGGATGCCGAGATTTTCCATTGACAATTTGTATTTTCGGAATATTGACCTTCTGTATATTTTGGGGATAAAAATGTTCCAGATTGTGACCAAAAATCGCCTCCACAAACTTCATTGCTAGTCGTGAAAGTTGCAAAAAATCCAGTTCGCTGGACATTTTGACCACCCCATTCAGCATCAAACAATATTCGCACTGTCTTTGGCTAGCAAACTTTGAACCGAACCGAAAATTTTGACAGAAACAAACGACGCTTTATCTTTGCACCAATCAAAATCATGAGTTTTAGAATAGGCTGATGAAATCGGTTGTATTTTGGGCGGCTACCTAATCAACGTCTCGCATGTTGAATCATTCAAATAGTCACGAATATAGTTAAATAGTCATTCAAATAGTTAAGAAAGTGGCCGAGCCGACCTTTTACGCATATTTCGACTTCGAGGCAGGATCGTACTACAACTCAAACTTTAAAGCAAAAATTAAAGCAAATATATTGAAGATCAAACAATTCTGCCCTGACCAGAAGTTTAAAAAAGTTTCTCGCATAGTCTGTGGCGTGGGGTTTTCAGTATACGGTACTAAAATTTCATCAACATTTTTTTTTAAGAAAACCCACGGATTAGATTTTTCGATGTTGTTCTAGCACAACATAATTATAATTTGAAAGAAAAACAACATCTTTTATATTTAATAGCCAAACTGTATCACCACCAGAAATGTATAAGGGTGGTGTATTAGTTCCGCAGTATTTTTTATTTTGATCATCAGGACGAGTGGTCTCATAAATTTGAACATAATCTGCCTGATAGCAAGTGTCGATACTACCAGTTGTACTGTCAACATACGTATCAAAATGAGTGAATTGAACAAAAATAATATTCTTTAAATTTTCAGTTTTTATCGTCCAAAAACAGTGACTTTTCTTGTCATATTTCTCAGGGTAATTTGGACTAGCCAATGAATTTACTTCTTGGCTAGCTATTAAATTCCCGCCGCAATTTCTGCCCCATGTCAGGCTGAACCCAGTTGCAGTTACTTCGTCATCTGATGTGAAAACCATATAAATTTCAGTTTTTGGTGAAGAATGAATATCTTCAGGGAGATATGTTCCACAAAATCGACCTATCAAAGGATGTTTATCTACAGAGTCAAAAAGAGATTTAAATATTCTCGAGAATTTTTTTTTTTAAATTCAACTTGGGTAGGTCGACAGCCTTAAATAACTCAACCGCCGGGTCGGCTCTGCGCAGCCAAGTCCTAGATCGCCTGTAGTTTTTATTCAACAACCTAAATCAAATTGATTTAATTTTTATTCTGAAAATTTTCTCGATTAGTAATTAAAAAATTATTCAAAATAAACTATCATTGAACATCGAAAAATCTAAGATAATAAAGAGTAAGGCCAACTGCCAACGACCTGCAAATTTCAAGAATCCATATTATACTTTCTGAATTAAAGAAATGACACTTCAATTCAAAGTTTTTATGGCTCATATTTTTCGATATAATTTGAGATTTTTTGCAAAAATATAAACTGTCATTTTACAACCATTAAAACAAGGAGATTGTTTTTTTTCTCGATGGTGCGTTAATGTTCTGGGGTAAAAAACATGCTAAATGATAATATGACTGCACAGAGCCATTCAGGCGACTGAAAGTTATTTAAAAGGTTTCATGATTTTTTGATGAACATGCGTTTTTGACAGAAATGTTATTTTTGAAATATTTATTATAAATCCTGTCCTAAACTTGGTTTTTGAGAATTATTTCCATCATGAATTTGCAAAGCATCAGCCCAACATCCTGGAGTAAATTCTACGTCTAAACTTTCAAAACTGATGACAATGTGATCATCATCATTACTATGACTAATAGTTATTTTCCAAGAACAAGCTGCATTATTTGGATAATGTGACGGATAATTTGGAGAGTTAAGTTGACCTTGATTTGCATTATATTCGAAGCTACAGGTAGAGCTAGCTGTAATACTTTTATAATTTGCTGAAAATTTTATTTTAAATCGAGACCAGTCTGGTTCATTTGCAACCATGACCACCGTCATACCGTTAGAGGTACTTATATACAAGTTAAATGTGATGAGTATCAATTTTTGCTCCACCGTAAGAAAATAAATAAAAAAATTCCCACGCTGAAAATTTTGGAAAATTTGGAGATTTTACACTTGACTTGTAGCTTTTTGATTGCCTTGTTTTTGGTACCAGGTTGCAATTTTTTTGTTGACATCATGTTTTAAGCCATCAAATACTTCGACGTATGATTGCTGGTCTTTCCCGATATCGGATTCAGATATCGAAAGTTCTACAGATTCACCAGGCTCAACCTCGATCAACCAATAAAATATCGAACTTTCCTTGATTCCAGTATCGAAATCGGGAGTCTTCAGAAAGTTATTTTTTAGTGAAGATAATTAAATTTAAATTTATTTAAACGTCTAAGTCGCCCATACCAGGCCGATCAGTGGGTGGTGAAATTTTTGTTTGAAATTAAAGAAAACTTTGCATGGTGGGCTTTAAACACACACTTCTAACTGTAATGTTTCTTCCTATTGTGTAGTCTTTTTGTCAGGTGGCTCGACTAGGGCCGCCACCGGGGTCGCGCGCATAACATTATGGGCGGGACAATATAGCGAAAGAGAGACTTTGACATCATAGCTTAGTGCCGATAATTAACAGGATTAAATCCTTCTGTTAAAAAATACTAATTTCATAACACAAATGCATAACAAATTGTAAAAATGGTCTCAAAGTTTTTTTTAGATAAAAATCCGCTTTGGACAATTATTAGAAAAGTCTTGAATATCGAAAAATAAACATGATTTTTCAAATGTTTGTCATATTTAAAATCAAAATAACAGGGGGGACTCATATCAAAAATTGAAAAGTCAATTTAGAGACACGGGAGATATTGATATTTGACAAAATTTTGATAAAGTCTCATTTTAATTAAATCTTATTCGATCAATTTCCTAGAATTTGTAAGTAAAATTAAAAATAAAAAAATTATCTAAATCGCCCTTAAACCACACAAATATATCGCGCGAGCGCCATCATTTATAGTAATAGCCTATAACTATACATGGTGGCGCTCGCCTATTACTAATAGGTAGATTTAGTAGAAACATTACACTTAATAGCTTTAACCCTTTTAAAAAGCATCTGAAGAGAAATAAGGTTTTTGCTGAACCGCGTCAAAATTTCATTTGTATCAGTAATGTTATCGATTAATTTTTGATAATTTTCAACCATTATTTATATTTATTTGAACATCATTAATGAAAATAGCTTTCCTTCAGAGTTCCAGACGTATCATTGAAATACTCGAAATGCGACTCATCACTCGGTGAGAATTCCAAGTAAAATCCATGATTATATGTTTTTTCAAATAAGTAAACATCTGAGTTGAATTCGAATTTCAAAATGTTTGATTTGCTTCCTTTATTTAGTGTTAACAACCTTTTTTAAAATTTTCTATAATTTATTTAAATTTGCAGTTCTAAATAATTTTAGTCGTCCAAAGTTAGTTCAAAATTAATTTGAATTTCACTGTCCCATTTAGGGGTAGGCACTGCCGACTCGACACAATTTGATTCAGTCGGAAAACCAATCCGATTCAATTTTCTTGAGAAGAACACGCATCTGATCCGATTATATTTTTTCGATAACACTACCAATCGGATGTTGTTTGATTTTTTTCCTTTTTCCGTCATTTTGTGTTATATCCCTTTATCACTTTTTGGTTAGAATGCGTAGCCACAACGTTAAAATCACACGTTAAAAAGAGTAGTGGCTACGCATTCTAACCAAAAAGTGATAAAGGGATATAATATTTTCTATAAGGCCTTTGTTTTTTGAAACCCACTTATCAAATTTGATACTAATCGTGAAGTTTGAAAATTTATTACAATCCATAATGGATTA
The DNA here is from genome assembly GCA_004367855.1 of Oikopleura vanhoeffeni. Taxonomy (NCBI): domain Eukaryota; kingdom Metazoa; phylum Chordata; class Appendicularia; order Copelata; family Oikopleuridae; genus Oikopleura; species Oikopleura vanhoeffeni. Next base: position 419,944 of record SCLH01000008.1, read on the forward strand.
TCCATTCAATTTTATTGGCACTAGACTCTAGTGACAAGAGAAGAAATTTTTTAAATTTGAAAATCAAAAAATAGGTTTCGACCACTAGTCTCGTTATAAGTTTAATCGAAAATTTAGAATTAAAAAAAACATGAGATAAATTTTTCATAAATTGAGAGAAAATTTCCAGCTTAAATAAATAAAAATAACAATTTCGGCAAAAAATCTGAAATTTCCACCCCAGAAAGTCTTATTTTTTTGTCTTAAATAATAATTTTAACACCTAATCTGAAGGAGCTGGAATGAGTAAAGAGGTATCAGTTGTACGACATCTTTTATCAATAATTTCATCACCCGAAAAAATAGTCAAACTATCACATTCACAAGGACAGACATCACATTCATAGACACAGTCCTGAATAGACATATCGACGAATCGTACGTTCATGGCTAAACCTGGTGGTATTTCGACTGACCAAATACAGTTTTGATAATCTGGGTAAAAATTTGGATAATTATGTGATTGAATCGAGCCAATAATGGTGTGTTTTATGTAGTTTTCACAGCTTGTTTCCCAAAAAATGTTAAATCCTTCTGATACTGTGATGATATAGAATGATTTTATAGCTACAAAATAATGCCATTTCAAAAATAATGCGTATTTTAACTTGTTGTCGTAAATATTCGATAAAACTCAAAAATTATTGTTTTTTTTTAAATTTGAGACCTTTTAAAAATAATTTATCTCGTTTGATTATCCCTTGTTTGTAAAGTAAATTCGTTAATTTGAGAGTGTAGTGGTTTACGCGATAAAATTCTGATGAACGACGCAATTACTCGCGCGAAACTCTTTGCAAAAGAACAAAACAAACGGAACCTACGCGTGAACCAATCGATAAAAGCTTCACTATTTTAAAACACATAACAGTGCGCCGCGCACTTCTGAGCTCAATTTATGAAAAAAATAGTTTTAGTAATAAACACTCAAAAATCTCATTTTCTAATTTGAAATCACATAAGTCAGAAAATTAATTTTTAACACTTAATCTGAATCAGCTTGAATAAGTAAGGATGTATCATTTTTACCACATTTTTTATCGATAATTTTATTTCCCGAATAAATAGTCAAACTATCACATCCACAAGGAGGTATTGAAATATAGGGACAGTCTTGGACAGCAAAATCAAGAAATCTTATGTTTATTGCTAAACCTGGTGGAATTGCAACTGACCAAATACAGTTTTGAGAATCTGAGTATAAATTGGTAATTTATGTGATTGAATTGAGCCAATAATAGTGTGTTTTATGTAGTTTTCACAGCTGGTCTCCCAAAAAATGTTGAATCCTCCAGATTCTAGAGATGATATAAAATTAGTTTATACTACCAACTCGGTATTACAATCAACTCGCGGGTGCGGCCGATCCGCTGCGCAAACTATTACTCATCGTCTGCTATCATTTTGTAAGGAAAGCAAAATCTGAGCCAATCAGAGACGCGTATTATTCCAAGCTCTCAGCGGTGGGCCCCGAGTGAATTGTATCAGGAACATCGCCCTGCGCTCACCTGCGTAACCTACGCGATCAGTAAAAAGTATACAATTGAATTTTCAGACCAATGAGCGTAATTTCCAGGGCAATGTTTCCAAGATTATTATTATAGCAGAATAATTTTTCCAATTTGGAAAACAACGGATTTTAATTCGCCAAAAATAAATTAAAATATAAAAATGGAACATTTTACTCAGTTTAACTGGATAATTGTTTAATGAATCGAAAACAAATCAATATGACTAGACAGTAACCGCAATGCGCTGAGTGCACTAAGGAAAATAAAAAAAACTTTTCCGATTCATTTTTTGCCAATACAAGCGTTTCGTCATAAAATTTTGACTGTGAAAAGATCGTCAAAACCAGTAAGGAAAGGTGATTGTAACATCAAAAAATGACTCTTAGATGAAACTGGTAAGTTAGAACTTACTCTCATCGTGACAAAATTTGTGTCTCATTTAAGTTGTCAGCTTTTCATAAATTTTTGTATGTGAAATTCTGGTTTTGGTTAATCAGCTCTGACCGGTTGGACAATGTATCGAAGTTACTTTTTTTCAGATTTCAAGATTCTAAGGATTCAAATGCGTGTGAAAAGACTACTACCATGTTGATCTGAAAAAGATGGTCCGCTGTTAATATAAACACCGTTAATTAAACGGTCAGACATTTTTTTTGTTTATAAGATGATCTTATGGGGGACTTTAATCCGGTTAAGCCGATTTATCAAAGTTGTTTGAAAGACAAAATTGTTTTGGACCAGATAGCTGATGAACCTGAGATCAGCTAAAAAATATTGGCTCGACCGGATCAAAGCTTTGTACAGGCCTATATTTTTGCAATAATAATTTAAATGATCGGATGTGCAGTAAGTGACAAAAATCAATTTTCATTTTTGGTCTTTGAAGTCTCCCAGTCGCCGAACTTGTCGTCTGAAGAGATGCGAGACAGTCCGCCGAGACTACCAGCATCGTAAAAAATGTCTTTTAAAAATGAAAATGACCAAATGGGTACCTTCTAAAAGTTTTTAAATTCTATATCCCATCCTGTACCAACATCACTGTCAGAATGAAACCAAATTGCGATTGTCGAAGAATCACTTTTATAATGTTGATTTTCGGCCTCTGAACCACATAATCTTTGAGTTATCGGTGGCCCGTTAATTTGGCTCCCTTCAAAAATTTGAATCCAAGAGCCTTGACAAATTGTTGGATTTGTAGGATGTCTTTCGTCCAATTTGAAATCTGGAATAAAAAGATTTATTCCTGATCCGAGATTTGTTGAAACAATATAAACACAGTCGGCTTCTTTTGGGTAGGTCAAAGGATAGTTTGGAGATTGAATGTGACCAGTAACACCCTAAATTTCTAGTTATACTTAATTCTCACAAGCGCAATATAATTTGAAAGTCACGAGCGCGTTTGTGTTCTGAAACGCAGATTGTAAAAAAATTCGAAAGTTTTTTTCCAACTTATTAATAAATTTGAAATAATTAGAACAATGATGATTTTATTCGAAAAACCGTCTCAAAGTTTATTATGATCTACTGTATTTGATTTGTTTGGATAAGCATTAAACCTTAATTTTAACTACGGGTTTCAAATAAAAAGCAACATATATAAAGACACTGAAGTTTTTTGTGTTCTTTTGTCTTGATTTAGAAATACCCCTTATAAAAGCCATTTTGTTAATTTTGAAGATAATGCTCTTTCACGCAAGTTCCGTGACGCAAGTTGCGTCACGAAACCTTAGTGTTAACTGAATGAAATAATTCAAACTCAGAATGAAAAAAGTCAAATAAGTCTCATTTATTATTTTCTTTCAAAGTCAGTGAGTGCATACTAATGGATATTTTATTTTCAATTTTATTGATTTAATCAAATTACCATTAAATCACTTATAAATACAAAATCTGATTTTTTTTATACACTGTAATACAGTGACTGTATAACTTTAAAAATAAATAATTTTTCCATAAAACTAGCACAAAGTGAACGAGCTAGCAAGAAGACGAAAGAAATATGTAAAAACTTTTAAAAGTACCCAGAAAAAATTTAATTTGATAAAACCGGTAATTTTGTGATAATCAGTTTTACAATCGAAAAAATACTTTACATAAAAAAATGTTTTCCTCAAAAAACTTTTAAAAATAATTATGTAAGCGAAATTATAAATTTTGGCCAAAAATTTGGAATTCAAATCTTCACCACCAGAAGAAATCTCAGAAACTTTTTCCTAATTCTAAAGAATTTCTAAAACTATAATTCACCCATAAAATCACTTTGAATATCCCCTATTCACACTTCTGTGAATATCCCGGCCCCGATAAGGAAACGTAGTGTGTTTTTAAGTAGTAAAACCGGGATATTCACAAAAGTGTGAATAGGAGATATTCGCAGGCAAAATTAAGCTCAAAAATTATAGATAAATTTTACCGAGCTATAACATTTTAATTATGTCTTGATCTGACAAAAGTCAAACAACTTGATAATGCATTTCAGCTTTTTAAACTTATTTTAATTACAGAACCGATTACCAACTTTTATAATCCCTGCTTATTGGTATTGTGAAATTAAAATTTTATTAACCTTAATTTCAGCACCACAAGAACTGACTGCTGAATCCCAATTGAAAACAAATCCAAGATCAGTGACCATATCATCAGATTCAAACATCAAATACAACGAATTATGTATAGAAACAATGACCGCTGGAGGTGCTGTTTTTTCATTTGCTGCTCCACAATATTTTCCAATAAGTGGGCTATTTTTACTGTTGCCGTTCTTTATCATTAAAAAGTCTTTTGCACAATTTTCATCATATTCAATACTAAAAATAGGGTGTCCGAGGTCGAAAGTGGTATTCTCAGATTTTCTTCAGTATTTTTTTTTTATTATTTGTTCAAACCATAGACATTTATTCAGGGTACAACAAAAATATAGTATTTGCTCTAATTATAGTTAATTTTCTGCGCTAGAAGGGGGAAATAAAGAAAAAATATTTAATTTTGGTAATTTTCAATGTTTTTTTTCAGTTTTTTTATTGACGGAAAAAGGCAAAACTTATTAATAAACATATATTGAGATAGCAAATTAGGGCCTAACTTTAGCGTTCGCGTTTGACCAATGAGAGGACAGAATATCCCGACGGTGACTAATTAGAGCTTCGAAAATAACTTCAAACGCGAACGCAAAAGAAGAGGCCTAGGGGATCCCAATTTCAGATATATATTCAGAATTAACTTAAGAAAATACATTGAAAACCTAGTCGAAATAAACGATTCTGATTGGTGTAAATTCGCGGATTTTAACTTCAAAATTTCAAAACATTTAAAACAACCGAAGTCCGTTTTGAATATAAAGTATTTTATATTTTTTTATTTTCTCAAAAAATGTTTTTCTGGTCTCGGATACCCTCACTAAAAACTTCGTAAGATAAAGAGATTTTTGTTTCTTCTGGAGATGTTATAATCCAAGTACATTTTTCATTATTCGGATAGGTATCCGGAGATCCCGGCGAAGATACTATTCCAGTAGGTGCATGCAAATTACCGCCACAAAAATCGGTCAATTCTGAAAATTCAGCAACAAAACGGGCTTTCATTTCATAAAACATATAAACTGTCATCTCCGGCCCAGTCGACAGAAATTTTGTAGGAAGTTTTTTCGGGTCACAAAAGAAACCCAAAGTATGTTCGAAATTTCGTGTTTTATCATCGAAAATTTCGACATAACTAGGACATTCTTCAGCTGCTGGCATGAATTCAAACGAACTGAAAGTCAACTCTACGATGGTCATTGGTGACTGTCGAATATACCAAACACACTCAAATGTGCCCTGTAGAAGATTTATACAAAATATTTAAAATAAAAATAAAACACTTTTAGGTTCAAAGCTCGTCTCTCTACGTATAATTGATAATTTAATTATTTTATAGATTTGCTAAGTTAAGATTTAATCATCCTTCACTGTATTTTCAAATTTTAAAATAGAATAAATCCGAGACGGGCGTCGTAAAATATTAAAAAATGATTTGGAATTTTTTTTTGAGAATTTTCTGTTCATAAATATTTAAGAAATATATAACTTTCGAAATTATTCAGGAAACATTTTCATTGTCTTTTATTTCAATGCTTTCGACAATTATTATCTCGAATAAGAAACGAACTAAATTGGGAGGTTAAAAACACTAATTCGAATCAGAATCTGACCAACATTACAGGTTTTTCAACATTGGGCCCCTACGATATTTATCGAAAATGTCAAACATCAACTTCATCAAACTGTAAAACAATTGTTTTAGGAGTGTCCTCCTGAATCTCTGGATTGCGATACAGTATATTTTATTATGTGAATCCCACTATATTGGAAGGCATTTAAAATATCAAAAAATGATATTTTGTTCCGACTTGAAAAACCGGTTTTGAATTAACCGTTCCTGTGAAGGTGAAATTTCTGGTGACCTGATTACCCCAGTGCCAGTATAAACACCACCACAAGGTTCGATTCCACTATGAACAAGTAAAAAATCAAAATGGGCAAGAAATCCATGATTGTTTTCATCTGCGTCTGTTTCAAAAACTATGGTTAAATCGGTACCAGATGAGAATATTGATTCAGGAATTCGATTTTCGCAATTTTGTGAAATGATTGGAGATTCGATGGAGTCACCGTCATAAATTTTCAGTGCATTTCCTGTACGATAAGATAGCAAATTGGCTTTATATTGAAGATGATACCTGTACAGCCAAGTAATTTTAACTTTTGACGATTCGCTTCAACAAATCATAAGTGCCTTCATTTAAAAGTACAATTACAACCTACACATCACTCATGTCAAATGAGTCATGTGCGTGACAAAGCATAGGGCTACCAAATTATTTAAATTTCACAAAGTGAACCCACACATAAGTAATTATTTTTTTAATAGGATTGCGATGATATAAAGCCCTTTATATTTTTATACGTTTATACTTTATACAGAAATAACTCAGTAAATACAGATAACCAAATATATAAGACTCTACTACACTATATTACATTTTTGGTTATCTGTATTTACTGAGTTATTTCTGTATTTCCTCATTTTTTGTGGTCTTAAAGAAAATCAGCTGATCAATTTTTACAGAATCGCAAATTTTTTGAAACTTCAGTCTAGAGCGCCAAAATCCGACAAAAATAATGTAATTGTTTCGTCGATATCAGCAAATTTTTTCAAGAAGATGAGAGTTTTTTAAACTTATTTTAGGGTTTAATAAAAAACCATAAAATTTCGTATCAAATTATCGAAATATTAATCCTAGACATTTGTTGTACCATAAATTATGGACCATAAATTATGGTCCATAAATTAAATCCTAAATAACAGATTTGATGTCTTACTACCCTTCACATGCCGAGTTGTTTTTACCACCGATAAGGAAATCGTCAAAAGTCAATGAAATTAAATTTTCACTTCCAGTTTTGATAGAATATACACATGATTTTTTCTTTAATAATGAATTGGGAAAATCTGGAGAAGAAAATTGGGTAGGGGATGAATATTCACCACCACAACCCAATTCATAAGACGCCTTGAATCCTTATCATGGTTGAAAATATTTTCAAGCACCAACAATAATAAAAACTTTTATCCGATGACTTTGCAAGTCCAAAAATTTGTTTGCAGTCGTGCCAATTAGCAAAACAAAACGTTTTGAAACATAGTGGGGTGACAGATCAGCCTTATTTTTAACAGACATTTCATAACAAATTTCCTAAATTCACTTCCAAATAAGCATTAAAAATAGGTTGTCTTGATATTTTCTGAGATAATCAACTTCGACACCGTAAAATTTTGAACGACACTGTTTTCTCTTCGATTATCACTTAAAATGCAGACAAAAACTCATTTGGAAAAACAGCATAATTTGAGTAAAATTCCTTGACAATTTATGTGATTCAAAAAAGATAAAAAATGCATGAAATTTCTTCAAATACGAATCATAAAAATTTGGCTTCAAAGTGACGCGTAAATAGAGTTATAAAAGATAATTTGAGAACTTTCAAGTTTTCAACCAAAAACCTTGACCATTATACCCATCTGATGTACCGGTTGTTTTGAATTCAACAATCATTTCGTTTTTTTCTGAAAATATTAATTCTGGCAATGGTCTACATGAAGTTCCCGGTGGCAACTCGTTACAAATCCCGCTAGAAAGATCGTCTATGTGAATACCACAATATTTATTGACAAAAGCAGCACCAGAATTTTTTATGCCAGAAAATACTTGAATTAGGCTGTCCAAGGTCATGTAAATTTGAAGATCGATAAATGTCAGATTATACATTTTACGTTAAATTTTGCGCTGATTATGGAAATGCACTTTATTTTTGAAATTTTAGTTATTTGAGTCCGATTTTGATCGGTTCAAATTTAACTCATCAGAATATCAGAATAGAGATACATTATTTCGATCTATTTCTGTTCTATATTTTTATTGGTAAATTCAAATATGTATATTACAACTTATAACTTCAAATTTGAGCAAAGTGAGCATATGGATTAGGCGCCCTTAAGCTACAGATCTTGACAATTTAGAAATGCGGAATCCGATCATTCGATTCGGTAGCCACCCAAATTTTCAATCAATGAAATCAGCTTATTCTGCAGTTCAGGGTTTTGATTGGGTGCTAGTATTCCGCATTGTTTTAATCCGTCAAATAGTCACGATCTGTCAACTGAGGATCCTTAATCCATGAAAATAAAAGTTAGCACATCATGTCACATTTTTGCTCCCGTTCTACATTTTTGCACAATTCACTATCCGCCAATCAAAATGTTCAAATTTGGCTAACACATAAGAGCTTTTTTAATTTGAAAAGTTTTGATTGGCGGATAGTGAATTGTGCAAAAATCAAGAACGGAAGCAAAATTTGACACCCTGTAGAAAAAAATTAACTATTTTTTTCAATATTATTTATGAACTTTTTAGAAAAGTTTCTCTCAACATTAAACATAGAGTGCCATTGATCTCTACGGATGTAAGGAGAAAAATTTACTTGAATAAAGTTTGAAAATGAAATTGGGCCACCACGTGGCAACAATTTTGACATGCTAATGCAATTTTATCTCGGCCAATAATTTATCTGTCGTGTAACATTACTTTTGCGTTATTCCGACAGAAACAAATATCAAGGTAGAGTTGACCTCGGACACCCTAACTTGAATAAAATTTCTTCGACAATTGTCAAAATACGTATCTTCAAGATCTATATTTAAGAATTGAAATTGGATATGATCACCAGTGCCCACAATGATTTTCCAAACACATTCAGCTTGTGTTGCATAAGGATTGGGATAACCAGGAGAAGCTATTTCACCGAAATCAAGCGTCAAATCCGCGCCACAAACAGCTTGGTTACTCAACGTCGAATATGTCAATTCAAAGCCCTTACAAAATGAAATTTCATTGCAAACAACTTTCGTGAACAGTTTAGCAGCAAAAAATTATTATGCTTGCAATAAAACTATAGTACAAATTTCTAAAAACATATTTAAAAAAAATGTGATCTTGGAAACGGCAAAATTCAAATATCGTGATTTTTTAAATAGAGCTCTAAAGCAGCTCAAGTACAAAAATATCGAAAAATGCTTTCATAGCAATCTAGCGCCTAAACATTTTTATATCTGAACGTGTTATATTTTTTATGCATGCCAAAACCGGTCTACTTTTTTCAAAAAAGTCCGATCAGACGAACATTTTATAGCTTGGTCAATTATGGTTTTGAGAAAGTTTAAAAATAATATGAAAGAAATCTTTAATTCGTCTAATTTTGATTAATTAATTTTTGACAAACCTTTGCGGTGCCTGGTCCCTTATCTGCTAAAAATTCTATTCGAGCAAAAGGGCCAGTTGTGGTCATTGGATTCGGCGATAATTTTCCGCAAATATCATCACCTATTTGATCATCGTCTGATAAGAAATAAAAATAATAAGGTAAGAGGTCACTCTTCCGGTTTTTGTGCCGGAACTCGATGTTTGGCAAATTCCGGTATCAATTTTTTGTGCCGGAACGCGATGTTTGGCTTCGTTTTCTCTTAATCGTCTCTCAACCCTCTGAGAAATTTTCGATAAAAAAAATTAAAATTGGATCAAAAATAGAAAAACTCTGCGCTTTTTCCAAAATTATTGATTCGTTAAAATATTATTCCTATCCTGTTAAACCATCAAATACTCTCACATAATCTAGGCATTTTGACCCACTAGAATAAATATCGATTGATTGAAAATTTATGTTGATAATTTTTGTTGCTGGCTGGTCAATGATCCAAACACAGTTGATATTATTCCCGTAAGCGTTTGGAAAATTTGGTGATTTTATATGTCCCTCAGATTCTTTGATAACACCACCACAAGAAATTTCCTCTGACGTCCAAGTTAGCTGAAATGAGGTGTACTGTATCTCGTTTACACTTAACCATCAATCAGTCCGTTATTTAGCTATACAGATCACTCGTACTGTGATAGGCAGTTTGAATATCCTATCTTCAGATAAGAGATTGACTTAAAGTCAATGACTTTGCTTTTATAAAGGGCATCATTTTCCTGCCTACATAAGAAAAATGGCAAGAAAATCCCGATATAGTATACCTTGCTGAAATCCGGTAGCTTGAGTTCTAGAATCCGATTTGAAAATAATTTTCGCCATATTTTGTGATGTATCTGGAACAATAGGAATATCTGATCCGCAATAAGTTCCGATTCGATCTTGGCTGGATAGGCCATCAAGTCCGTTATAAATTTCAACATAATCAACACAAGATGAGCCATGCTTTTTTTCAATGTCAAAACTTGAAAAATCAAACGAAATAACTTTTCCAATTGGAACTGTAATTGGGGTGAACGAATAGAAATTAACTTACACATACATAAAGTGCCGAGCATAAGGAGCCTAGACTAATCTCGTGCGGGCGCGGGGTATTGTATCAACAAGGGCAAAATCAAACGAGCCAACCCTCACAAGGCAACCTCCCCATGATTTGTACTGTACTACATTGTAAATTTAATTAATTAAAATGCCTGTTTGATACTTCAAACCAGGGGTTGGTCGAATTAGATCAGATTCGACTGTAAATGCGGATATATCAGTCTAAAGTCAACTGCTATAAATGCTGAGGCCAGCAATACATTTTCCCGATTATAATTCCCGCATATTTTTGCTTGTGATCCTAGATTTTTGCTCGAAACTGACTGAGACCGTTTATTGGTCAATGAGCGTATTTACCCTGACTGTGATCGTCCAAGAGCATTTTGCATTAGGTGGGTATAGGCTCCCATCAGACGGATATTTTATAATTCCACTTGGATCAGTAAAAACGCCATCACATTCGGCAACGGTGTTCTCACACGTTTTTCCAGAAAATGGAGATACACATTGACAGACAAAATCTCCGTTCGAAATAGAAATACAAGTACCTTCATTTTTGCATGGATTGGTACCTAAATTATATAAATCATGTGAAAAAGTGATGAGAGTCAGAATAAAATATTTTGAATTTATTTACATAATAAAATTTTTATGTGTGATCTTTTCAATCTAGTTAACCTTGTTTTATCGTTTTTCAATTAGGAAGTAAATTCAATTATTTGGAAGTGTAGTGGTTTCAGTGAGCGACCAAAAAAGTCACGCGACATAAAAATCTTAACCTACCCGTTAACTAATAAAGAAGAGCTATACCATTTTACAACTTATTTTTTACTACACATAACGTGTTGACTAAACTGGTCACAAATTGAATAATTTATTTTGAATAAATAATTTGGTATTCAATTTTTCTTAATTTTTTTAATTTGTTAACTTAATAACGAAAGAATCATATTTGAAAAAAAAAATTATGTTAAAACATTTTACCTAAACATGGATTTTCATCATTTTGACAGTGATCTCCAGAAAATCCATGATAGCAAATACACTGAGGAGTTTCATTTTGCACCAAACAAATTCCATTTCCACAATCAATGTTACACTCAGTTGGATCTGGCCCATCATTTGTACATCCATCGGGACCAATTCCATTTCCGGCGAATCCTGGGGGACAAGCACATGAAACGCCCGAAGAACCTTTTGAAGCAATAATAAATATTGTCGATACACTTTCTAGATGTGGCAGTGAAACTTTCTGATGGTGAAAAAAAATCGAAAAAAGTTTTTTTGGGCCGCCCAATATTGCCGAAAGTTTTTTGGCACAAAAATTCGGCAATATCGGCACATTCGGAAATATTGGGCACTTTCGGCAATATGGGAACAGAAATTAATAATTTGGGTTGAAAAATAAAATGCGTAGGAGTGAGAAAAAAATTCTAGACTACTCACAAAATTAATTTATAATTCTGATTCTCAAAATTCAACGCAATAATTGAACGCAATAAAGGGATGGTGGTTCCTACATTTTCTGGAGTTATTATGTAATAAAAATGCACCAAATCGATTGTAATTCAATTCAAAAGCAAATTAACCCGGAAAAAACAAAAAAAATTTCGAAATTTTGGGATTTTTCAAATTTTTCTAAGTATTTTTATCTACAAAGTTGATCAACTTTTAAATTTTGATAAAACTTTGTAATAAAATTGACAGTTTTGAAGACAGTGAAAGAAGAGCTTTAACTTGAGCCCACTTTCGATTTTATCCGACAAAAAAAATCACTTCCGGTCTACTCAAGTGCCAAATTCTAGAGTTTTAAGCACTGTAATCAAAAATTCAATTCCTAGAAATTGTTTGGCTTCTTATAATCTTACTTTCAAAATTATAAAAAATGCAAAAAAAATCAAAACCTGGGAGGTTTACAAGGACGAAAATGGCAAAAATCAGCGGTTTTCAGGGATTCTAGAAAATGTGTGACGAAATTGAGAAAAATCAATTCCTAGAATATTTAAGTTTACTAAGTTTCTATGTCTGTGGTGAATATCAAAGCTTTTAATTAAAAAACCAAGGACGAGATAGGTTTTTAAATATGGAAAGTGTGCCGTGTTACAGACATGATCCAAGGAATGTAAGGGCAAAATATTTCTCGTCATGCTTATTTTTGAGATCAAGGTGGGATCTACAATCTTGTATGTTCATAACTACTGAGATATTATCCTATTTCGCGCATGATCACCTTGAATATGTCAAGTTAGGAACCACCATCCCCTTAAGAGATGCGGAAACATTTTACAATAGAAAATAAAATTGTGAGCTAATTACATAAGATTGGGAGCTAACCTGTTCCGTTAATAATCCGACTCAAAAAAATGCTTGTGATTGTGAGGTTTTACGTTGGTTCTGGCAGAAACATGGTTCGCAGTAGATGCCTTTATTATTTTGATTTCACGCAACACCAGATGAGTCATTATAGAAAGAAAATTGGATATGAAATATTCAAAACCGAGCTCTAGTGGATGTAAAGTTTGTGCCGATAATTATTTTAAATATACTGAATAATTTTAATAAAATTGACCTAAAATTGAGCTTTTTATGCATGCACTTCGACAGACCACTTACCAAAATTAGCAAAAAAATATTTCGCCAAGTATGGGGCACTTAATTCTGAATTTTTGACAATTCTCCACTTTCGCAATATTTGACATTCGGACGATATTGGGCATTTTGGCAATATGGAACAGCAATTATTTTAAGCAAAAATGTGATTTTGCGTAGTTAATTCGGCAATACAAGCAGACAGTTCGGCAATATTTGGGCGGGAAGGGCTATGGCCCCCCTGTATTACTGGCAGGCTTTAAAGGATGCATCCCCGACCGGATATTCTATCCCCATTCCATTTTTTCTTATCTTTGCTTGGAACCTACGCAAAAAAAGAACGGAAAACCCAGGCAAAATCTATCCCTTTAACAAGCCCTGATTACGGGGGGGGGGGTCTTAAACTTTTTCAAGAATTTTTTCAATTATATCACTTAAATTGCTCTTGAAAAACGCGAGCGCTATTTCACTATTTTAGCTGAAACTACTTCCTGTGATCGACCCAAAACCGAGGGACAGCCTGTAAAATGACCGCGCAGGCAGCTGGAGATTGCCGCCTATAAGATATCTCTATAATGGAAACATCTCGCGGGAGGGGTAATAAGGATTCATGAGAGTTTAGAGATATATAATAAATCTTCCTGTGGCCAATATTGCCGAATTGCCGAATCGCCGAATTTTGTTTTGAATATATATCAAACAAATTACTTTGTGGGCGTCATTATCGACGTCATATCTTAAAACCTCCTTATAAACACATGAAAAATGGACATATCGTACGTCCATTATAGGCTACGCGTTTTTTTTCATTTGTGAACAAAAAAATATTATTTCTGTTCCCATATCGCCGAAGCGTGCCAATATCGCCGAATTTGCCAATATAGTCGAATTTTTTTTCGCAAAAAACTTTCGGTGATATTGGGCCTCCCCCTGTAATACAGGGCCTGTATATATGTATAAAAAATCAAATAACAATTGGTCCGATTTTTTTTCAATAAACATTTAAGATTTCTTATAAATTTGTGAGGAAAAAAAAGGTCCGATTCGATAAATGTGGTCATTATGAACTTTTTAACAACTCGATCAAATGAGCCCTTATAATAGTCGAAATGAAAACAGTGTGAACATCCTATTTACTACTTAGATGCACTTTAGTTGCATAAAAAGATTGTCAAATTACAAATTGTTAAACCTTGAGAGTCTCTGAGTTGTGACAACATTTTTTCTATGAATAAACGTAGAATCTATTTTCTCATCATGTGACATGATTCATCTGACATTCATCATATTTTTTGAATAAAAACTTTAGTTCTGTATAAATTGTCAAACAAATTCTTTCGCAATAATTATTATCAATTTTCCTTCAGAGCAGAGTGCTAATGGCGAGCAGCCTCCATTTTGACTTGAACAAAGAGTATTTTTTCTACAGTATCTCCCATCGCCTTCATAGCCCGTTGGACATGCTCCACATGTGAAGCCAGGAGACTTATTCGTGCATGTGACCAAAGGGTTCTGACTGCATCCACCATTGTCAACTTTGCACTCGTCGACATCAAAGCAATGTTTTCCATCGCCGCTCATACCGAATGGACAGCCCTTAATAAAGGATCAGTAAAAATTTTCAAAAAACGTAGTGCTTCGGAGGTCTGAGGTTGTGCAAACTTGATGCTTCAAAAATTTCAGATTAAACATCTTACGTGAAATTATGCGTTGATCACGAATATGCTTTTGTTTAATTTATTGTAAGTTATAACACTTAGTTTTTTCTTGTTATTTCAAATAAATATATTATATTTCGAAACTTATTTTTCGTTAAAACTTTAGCCCTGAAGATGCATAAGCGGAATGTTGCAAAAGAATAAATAAATATATTATATATTATAAAACATATTTCATTTCGCTTCGCGAATGTTGTTTATATTTTTCATTCTTTTGATTTATGAGATATTATAAATCAAAGCGGACAAACTGTGACGATAGGCCAGATACTTGTGCCATCGTTTTCTGGATAAAAAATACAACTTGTGGAAGACAACTTGTATGACGTGGTATTACGTGATATGGTTATACACTTGCTTTTTCTCACTATACAGCGTGAGTCTTTTCGATTTCTCCGTTTTTTACCCAGGCGGCTAGACAGCCAAAATCTTAAGCAAATTATAGGCAATTTTGGCTGTCTACCGCCTGGTAAAAAAACGGGAGAAATCGAAAGAGCTCACGCTGTTTTTCTAGGACAAAAAAATTAAAATTCTAGAATATAAAAATTTCGGATGTAAAATATTACTTCAACTTTCCTTATGCAGAAAAAATTGAAAATTTCCAACTGCCTCAAGGCTTCCTGTAACAACGTTCAAAATACAGCCACAATTGTGGCTCTGGTGCCTTGGGCGGAACTTTTTTTTATATGCTGCACAGGGTTTAAGTTTTGAAATAATCCAGTCAGCCGGCGTTGGGAGTTAACCACTTGGGGTCACTCAAGTCATGTCGGGTCACTTTAGGTCATTTGGGTCGACTTGGAAACATGTTGACTAATTTTTTGATCTTGCTTGGCCTTTTTGCAGTTGACCCTGAGAGATTTTAAAAATGGATCTGACCATTAGTTCAGAGTCAGTTTTCTGAGGTCCATTCTCGGACTCAACCCTAAACTATGTCTTCACATCTCTAGAACCTCAAGTTCGACCCGCTATTCGGTCGATGAAAATGTCATAAAATGTATGTAATCTTTAACTTTATCTTCTTCCTAAAATATTACATTCACATTGACTTCAATTTTTCTGGCCATGGCTTCATAAATATTAGCTCTAAAAAACGTTTCTCAATGTCAACAAAAAAATTTATGAAACAACATGAATAATCTTCAAAATAATATTCAAATCAAACAGTATCGCTTCAGAAATTCATGCAGAAGCTTTTCCGTACGTTCTAATGGCGGTATAAGCGACTTGTGGGCCAATAATGAGCACGGCGGTGCCGCTAGGAGGGTGAACCTTATTTTGCTATTTTATGCTCCTCATATATATAATCGACCCGATGCGGTGACTTTGAAAGTTTTGACGTGAAAAAAGTAACTTAGGCGCCTTAACGGGTGGTTTATGAGTGTAAATAAGCGAGGATTGAAGAAAATTGTGTATATTCTTGAATTGTAGCGAAAGAAAACAAATCTGAGAAATACGCTTCTGATTGGATAAGCTGCGACTCAAAAATATTCTTCACACCCACGCACTCGGCTACTCTCGTTTTATGCTCGGACTTTCCAATTGCGCATAGAAATTATGAAAAATGAATCCGTTTTTCACGCTTAAAACCAAACAGAGAATAAAATTTTCAACGAGCTTCGGCGTATTATAATCGAAAATATCATACGTTTCATAAATGATCTGTTTATTCAATTTGAAACAAAATTGACCGAATTAAACAGGATTTTCCTGAATTTCATTTTACGCCTAAAAAACCGAAGGAGTTTTTTTTAAACCGGACGGCTCATATTACTTTCGAAGACGTAGTATTTTCAACGAAACATCTTTGTTAAGATTCAATTTAAAAGCAAAATTGACCGCAAATTAACAACTTTTGTCGAATTGCGAACATATTTTTAAACCGGTTTTTCAGTACGGCACTGGTAAGCCACCCTTCACCAGAATCAAAAAAAATTTACTTGCAGTTTGATAGAAAAGGTTTTAGTCTCCAGTATTTTTTTTCCACATTATTCTTCATTCTGCCCGTTATCGACCCATTCCAGTCCAGTGTGAGGGAGAGGGTTATTTCCCCAGCCAATTCCAACCATTCCTACACCCAAAACACCCTTAAGGGGATTGTGTTGGCTTCCAGCAATGTGCTGGATGAGAAATGAAGCCCTTTTTAAAACCTAATTGCTGCTTTTACTTCTCCATTTATTTAATTTCGTGATATCCACGTATCCAAAATCACATAAATGCCGATTATTATTGGTCAAAAAAAAAATTATCTACAATCGCAACAAAAAATATTTTATAAATTCATTCTTTAATTCGCGCGAAATTATTTTTTGAAAATTCCTTGCTATAGTCAGTTATAGGCAAAAGTAAATTTTTTCAGAAAACGGACTATTTCTCACGAACGCACATGCGATTTTTTCTACATGCTTCTTTTTTCAATAATCTTCGTTGAATCTCTAGCTAAATATCCAACAGAAAAACATTAATAATTTCTTCTGTCAGATTTTCTCGGGCAATCACTATTTTATGCAGATCTACTGCGCGCCCATCATACATGATTAGGCTAAAAATTTTAAATATTGAAAAAGGAGCAAAAATCTTAACAATTATAATACTGATGGTGTGTCGCAAGATTTGGACCTTTTACGAACGGTATTTTTGGATAAACTGGCGGAGCTGATATCCCAAACACTTTTGTTGCTTGAAGAACAAACTCTTCAAGATAATTTTGAATTTAACAGTATCTGATACAATCGCACCTACGCCGACACTTACGCTTTTAAAAAGCTTCCTAAAACAACTCAGAACGTATCTTCGCTTCAATTTTCACCATTTTTTCATTATTTTTTGTGTCAGGCTCCGGAGAAGCCTCACACATAATTCAATCAGCGCCCTTTCTCGAAAATTTTTGCAAATTAGGTGCTAGCGCACTTTTTTTTCTGCAATCAGAGAAAAAGTCTATACAATTTCACATGTTTTTTGATTAAGGTCATAATACCACACCGGTCGACCACATAAATGGAACCGGTAAAGTTGAAGGTCATCTCCAAGGTCATCGAATTTCGTATAAAAGACACACCAAAGATGATCCCCGTGGCCGACTTTTCTAATGAAAGTATTGGGAACCAATAGGTGAATTATCCTACGCTTTACGTGCTAGAGAGCAAAACATTTTTGAGATGATTTTGAGGAGAATGTTGAGTAATTTTAAAATGAAGGGTATTAACAATCATGGGCTGAATTATGTATACTAAGGGTGGTAGAGAGCAAAATACATTTCTATGGTTGACGAGGCCAAGGTTCAATCTTAAAGTCTTCGAATTCGCTATAAAAAGACCCACCAAATGATATCTCCGTTGGCCGACGTTCTAATGAACGTATTATGAACAATAAGCGTGAATTATGTTCCTTTACGGTGCTAGAGAGCAAAATATTTTTGAGGAGTTGAGGGCAATCGCTTTGAATACCACAAAAAATTTGCTCGGAGACAACTTTTCTAATGATTGAGAGAGCTCAAGACTATGCTAGTTTTCATAAGCCAATAGAGCAGTGAAATTTCAGAACAGTTCTTAATCAAACTTGAAAGTTTTATATCTGCTGATCAAAAAGTATTGTTCAAGTTTATTTTCGATATTTTATTTAGCAACATACGGATCCCGATTATGTTTGAACGGTGGAAACTCCGAATGAGAGTACTTTTTGTACCCCAGTTTGTACTACTTTCGTACAGAATTTTTGGTTATTTGGAAAACAAATTTCCAACATAAACAGGGCACACTGGAATGAGAAAATACAAATTTGCGGAAAGTCGTCTTCTTGGCCCAGATTAGAATCACTGCTTTCGCCATTTTTATCTTTCGCTATACCTTTCGATACGGACCGTCTATTGAAAAACAAATGTATGGTTTGACAGACGGCTGAGGGCAGTTGGATGCTTAGACATATAACGCGTTGTTCACACAAGTTTTTGGTCTGTTGGAAGAAATGAAACATATACGATTTCATGTCGTTTTGTGGATCACAGAAGATTTTAGAGTTAAATTATCAATAAATCTTCTAGCCCATATTCTTATTGCTAAGAATCCATATGTATTTCATATATCCTGAAGGCATGTTTTGATTCTTGAACCTATATGAATCCACAATTGACTTTCTCCGGTTTTGCCTGCTAACGTAATTTGGTTTTATTTACGAGTTAACAAGAATTTACCTGTATAAAAGTCCTGAATAATTTTTTTATTGGTACCAAACTGGTGCTCATCGTCAGATCGGTTAGCGTTTTTGCAGATTTATATTCTGACGCGTTGCTCGAAAACAAATCACCGTGTTAAAATTATCATTTATGTTTCGATTCTTATGATATTGTCATAACAAAGTGTCCTAGATTCCGATCTGCTTAAAATGCAAAAAATGCGTCTCAAATAAAAATATATATATAAATATTCGATATATGCATCGAATGTTAAATTTAAATTTTCGTGAAAAAAAGCTATGAAATATTTCGTGCAAGGAATTTTAGAAACTTTAGAAAATGGCAATCACGGGGCGCCCTAAAATTTTTATCTACTAAAATGCAAAAAAAGGTCCCAAACCAAAATTTCGATATGCATTCGAATAATAGAATTAAAGTTTTATGAAAAAATAGTATGAAATATTGTCCTGCCCAGAATTTTAAACTCTAGAAAATGGCATCACGGGCATGCGAATATAGGTTAAATTTTATTAAAAAAATAGCTATGAAATATTCCTCCAGATATTTTAAAAACTCTAGAAATGGCATCACGGGCGCCCTCAATTTTTGATCTACTAAAATGCAAAAAATGGTCCTAACCAAATTTTCCGATATGCAGCGATTACCAAAATGAGTATGTGGGTTAAATTCAGAATGACCCTAAATCAAATTTCCGATTTTCATTTAATTTTCGACGGGGAAGGGACGAACATTTACATTTCAGATAATCTTATTTATTTTTGTGTTCTACAATTGTTGGTAGCCTAATGTAAGTTTTTGTTCTTTTATAAATATTTTTATTAAATAGTTAATTTTATAAGATAGTAATTTCTTTAAAAATGAGTTAATATTTCACTAAGTGACTTCGCTACTTTGAAAACTAAAGCTATTCATCAAAATTATCCGTATTTGGTAATAAAACCACGTTTTTTGTTTTCACCTCCAAAGCGAGCTTCATTTTCCAATATTTGTGGATTCGCTACTTGAAACTCACGCGGTTATATCCATTATGATGCCCCAGGGTAACACTAAACAAACTTATTCCCTATTATTTTAAACAGGCAAATAAGTTTTTAGTGTTACCCGGGCATCAATAATGGATATGTATATGGAAGCGCAAAAATTTAAATTCGAATATAAATTATTTCGGCGGTGATAGTATATTCTTGAAGCCCAATGTTTTCGTGGAGAACATTTTGTGCGCATTTCAAATAACAAGAGATTTTAACTTCCAAAATCAATATTAAAAATGCCTTAGTATAAAATCAGTATAAAAGGCTCAAATTTGTAGTTGAATTTTATTCACTAATTTTTTTGGCGATATCAGTGTTACTTTCCAATTGCCCTCGTAATTTTTTTCTAAATATCTTTTATTTTTTCAAACTTTACGCTAATTTTTATTTAATTTTCGTTTTAAATGGAGATTCGGGTGACTGTAAAACTCTTCAAAATGCCGACATCGTGAAATATCCTCTATGAAAAAAATTCCGTTGAAATTTAGAAAAGCTCTGTAATATTATTTAACTTAAGGTGGGTAACCGGAGGAGGCTGTATCTGCGACACTTCAGAAGTGATGAGGAAGCTAACTTAAGTTGCATTGTCATTTCGTGGCTGGTTTGCTTCCAGAAATATAAAAAATAATATTCGATGTCGCAAAAATTTTCTTATATTTTTCAAGGTTTATTTTCCCTTAAGGGTATACCGGTTTCCTAAATTTTCTGCAGTTATTATGTCCTAAAAAATGCACACCAAAATCAATTGTTTTATGTTTTGAACGCATTAAAACAACCAAATGACAACAAAAAAAAATTCGAAAAATTTTGCCCGTTTTTTTGGATTTTTTTCTGAGTATTTTCTCGAAATTATGTTTAAAATAACGTTTGTGCAATTTGACCCCTAAAACTCCAAATTTGGGGTTGACGTTAAGCAACTTTCTCCTTCAAGTGTTTTCCCAGTCTTTCTTTTGAGGCCTACTATCAAAAAAAATCAAAGCACATTTTTTTCGAAATTTTTTTCACGTGACCTTCAAAATTCATATTTGAGTTTGGCGTCGAATTGAAAAAAACAGGCTCGCTCAGAAGTTTTTTATTTGGTTTCGAGCTACCGTTTGCAGGAATTTGTGCGGAATTTTTGAAATTTAACCTAGGAGGAGATTAGATTTTCCGATGAACAAGAGTCCAAAAAACGGTGCTTTATCGCATATTTCTAGAAAAAATTTAGCACTTATCGACAAAAGCGCTCCTCAGAAGTTTTAATACTAATTATATCAGCGTTATGTTAAAAATTTAGGTTTATTCAAAATATAAGCCTGGGAGAAGATAGATTTTCGGTTTGACTTAGGTCTCGCCTGTCGCCTTATGTGTCTGGGAGTGTATGCATGCAAAAAAATTTGACACTATTTTACGCAAAGATGAAGGCTTAGTTCTACAAACTGGCTAAATCTGAATATTATCATTGAAGCCAGTGTTTTGGCTGATTATTTATGATCGAATAGGTCAAATTTAAGGGACCGGATAACCTTAACCGCACTGTATCTTTTTGACAGTAATAACTCTTTCTGCTCTAAATTTTTGTTGCATTAGAATTTTGGAAATCTTTTTCGAAATTTAAAAAAAATTTTATTGCCATTTTTAAAGATCTAATTTACAGTGATCTTAAAATGGCAATAAAAATTTTGAATTTCGAAAAAAAAATTTCCAAATAATTTTTCTTAGATTCGCAGAAATTTTGGGTAACGCGACGAGAGGCTGTATCTTCGAGACTCAGAAGTGATAGAAGCTAATTTTTAGTTGCATTTTTCAATTTTTTCGTGGGGGCTGTTTTGCTTCCCAAAAATAAAAAATTCGATGTGCAAAAAATTTTCCGCAATTTTTCTAATATTTTCCAAGTTTTATTTCCTTAACCGCACTGTAATCTTTTGAAGTAATTAACTCTTTTGCTCTGATTTTTGTGCAATTAGTTCCACTATGAATTAGTCTTCTTGGAAAATAAAATTAAAAAAATTTCAAAAAGTTTCAAATTTTTTCGTATCGAAATAAGCCATATTTTTTTAACCATTAGTGATAGAAAGTTGATTCAAAATTTTCATTTAATCTTTTATTATCGCTTGTGAGTTTATCGAAATTCAAATTATTTGAATTCAGTATAGTTTCAAAAATAAAACTTTACAGTAGATGACTATTAAAAAGTCACTTAGATAATTATTTGGAATTTTTAGAAGTTACAACAGTGATACCAAATATTTTCCGTGTAGAAATTTTCTAAATTATATCAGAGAAACATCAAAGTTTCTATTTTTTGACGCAAAAATATTTTTCACTTTTTTTAAAAATAACAATTTTCTGGTATTCGAAGGTAAAATACTTTGACGTGCCTCTAAAAGCTAATGAGGAAGAAACAATAAAAAGCTCGACGCATCTCCCTCGTTTTGCACACTTTTAAAAAAGTGATTTTATTTAAAAAAAATCTGAATATTGTTTCGACGAAATGCCGATTGGTACCAGCGCACACATGCGCGAAAACACCAATTTATTTTGGAAATTTCTCTAAATTAACAAAAATTTTAAAATCAGGGCACGCACGGCTGTTTAAGCTTACCAAATTAAAGTTAATATCTGAAAAAAAGAGAAAATTTTTGTATCCCCCAGGTGAGCTTTAAGATGTAAGTTTTTCTGTTGGTATTTTTTTCAAAATAAATGCTGATGTAGACTTCGCCAACAAACGACCATATCTCCCGCCATATCGATTAACGGGGGCTCCAGTCATTTTTTTACTAGATTTTTTAGCCGGAAAATTTTATTTAATTAGCTTTTTGCTTGCCGACTCATCCGATTGAATTCTTAGATAAGCTAAAACAGAGCACAAATGTCTGCCTGAATAATTGAATTTAAAAAATTGGTCCGAATCCGACGATTGTTACGCATTTTTTTAAAGAAAACTAGTAATTCTAACAAACTTCAGTAAATTTCAGAAAAAAGATAAAAAAATTGGGTCGCAATGAAATATTTTTTATTTTATTTCTCAAAGAATATTTGTGCTCCAGTTTGAGCTAATCTAAGAATGTTATCGATGAGTTGTTTTTATATAGCCGAATAAAGTAAAAATTGCTTGGAAAAACTCCGTTGATAAAATGACCAGGAGCCCGCCGTATTGAATATAACTTTGGATAATTCAGACAAGCGAGCATTCTGGGTTCTCTTCGCTGTAAGTGAATTTATTTTCACCTTTAAAGGTATGTCCGGCCTTTTCAATTTGCTTTGACATTTTTATCTGATTATTTTAACAAAAGTTAAAGAAATCAAAATTCCCATGATCTAGAATTTCGTTATTCAAACATTAAGCCTACATATTACATAAACATT
>SCLH01000008.1:449687-460094 GCA_004367855.1 Oikopleura vanhoeffeni
CTATAGTTTTTAAATTCTATATCCCATCCTGTACCAACATCACTGTCAGAATGAAACCAAATTGCGATTGTCGAAGAATCACTTTTATAATGTTGATTTTCGGCCTCTGAACCACATAATCTTTGAGTTATCGGTGGCCCGTTAATTTGGCTCCCTTCAAAAATTTGAATCCAAGAGCCTTGACAAATTGTTGGATTTGTAGGATGTCTTTCGTCCAATTTGAAATCTGGAATAAAAAGATTTATTCCTGATCCGAGATTTGTTGAAACAATATAAACACAGTCGGCTTCTTTTGGGTAGGTCAAAGGATAGTTTGGAGATTGAATGTGACCAGTAACACCCTAAATTTCTAGTTATACTTAATTCTCACAAGCGCAATATAATTTGAAAGTCACGAGCGCGTTTGTGTTCTGAAACGCAGATTGTAAAAAAATTCGAAAGTTTTTTTCCAACTTATTAATAAATTTGAAATAATTAGAACAATGATGATTTTATTCGAAAAACCGTCTCAAAGTTTATTATGATCTACTGTATTTGATTTGTTTGGATAAGCATTAAACCTTAATTTTAACTACGGGTTTCAAATAAAAAGCAACATATATAAAGACACTGAAGTTTTTTGTGTTCTTTTGTCTTGATTTAGAAATACCCCTTATAAAAGCCATTTTGTTAATTTTGAAGATAATGCTCTTTCACGCAAGTTCCGTGACGCAAGTTGCGTCACGAAACCTTAGTGTTAACTGAATGAAATAATTCAAACTCAGAATGAAAAAAGTCAAATAAGTCTCATTTATTATTTTCTTTCAAAGTCAGTGAGTGCATACTAATGGATATTTTATTTTCAATTTTATTGATTTAATCAAATTACCATTAAATCACTTATAAATACAAAATCTGATTTTTTTTATACACTGTAATACAGTGACTGTATAACTTTAAAAATAAATAATTTTTCCATAAAACTAGCACAAAGTGAACGAGCTAGCAAGAAGACGAAAGAAATATGTAAAAACTTTTAAAAGTACCCAGAAAAAATTTAATTTGATAAAACCGGTAATTTTGTGATAATCAGTTTTACAATCGAAAAAATACTTTACATAAAAAAATGTTTTCCTCAAAAAACTTTTAAAAATAATTATGTAAGCGAAATTATAAATTTTGGCCAAAAATTTGGAATTCAAATCTTCACCACCAGAAGAAATCTCAGAAACTTTTTCCTAATTCTAAAGAATTTCTAAAACTATAATTCACCCATAAAATCACTTTGAATATCCCCTATTCACACTTCTGTGAATATCCCGGCCCCGATAAGGAAACGTAGTGTGTTTTTAAGTAGTAAAACCGGGATATTCACAAAAGTGTGAATAGGAGATATTCGCAGGCAAAATTAAGCTCAAAAATTATAGATAAATTTTACCGAGCTATAACATTTTAATTATGTCTTGATCTGACAAAAGTCAAACAACTTGATAATGCATTTCAGCTTTTTAAACTTATTTTAATTACAGAACCGATTACCAACTTTTATAATCCCTGCTTATTGGTATTGTGAAATTAAAATTTTATTAACCTTAATTTCAGCACCACAAGAACTGACTGCTGAATCCCAATTGAAAACAAATCCAAGATCAGTGACCATATCATCAGATTCAAACATCAAATACAACGAATTATGTATAGAAACAATGACCGCTGGAGGTGCTGTTTTTTCATTTGCTGCTCCACAATATTTTCCAATAAGTGGGCTATTTTTACTGTTGCCGTTCTTTATCATTAAAAAGTCTTTTGCACAATTTTCATCATATTCAATACTAAAAATAGGGTGTCCGAGGTCGAAAGTGGTATTCTCAGATTTTCTTCAGTATTTTTTTTTTATTATTTGTTCAAACCATAGACATTTATTCAGGGTACAACAAAAATATAGTATTTGCTCTAATTATAGTTAATTTTCTGCGCTAGAAGGGGGAAATAAAGAAAAAATATTTAATTTTGGTAATTTTCAATGTTTTTTTTCAGTTTTTTTATTGACGGAAAAAGGCAAAACTTATTAATAAACATATATTGAGATAGCAAATTAGGGCCTAACTTTAGCGTTCGCGTTTGACCAATGAGAGGACAGAATATCCCGACGGTGACTAATTAGAGCTTCGAAAATAACTTCAAACGCGAACGCAAAAGAAGAGGCCTAGGGGATCCCAATTTCAGATATATATTCAGAATTAACTTAAGAAAATACATTGAAAACCTAGTCGAAATAAACGATTCTGATTGGTGTAAATTCGCGGATTTTAACTTCAAAATTTCAAAACATTTAAAACAACCGAAGTCCGTTTTGAATATAAAGTATTTTATATTTTTTTATTTTCTCAAAAAATGTTTTTCTGGTCTCGGATACCCTCACTAAAAACTTCGTAAGATAAAGAGATTTTTGTTTCTTCTGGAGATGTTATAATCCAAGTACATTTTTCATTATTCGGATAGGTATCCGGAGATCCCGGCGAAGATACTATTCCAGTAGGTGCATGCAAATTACCGCCACAAAAATCGGTCAATTCTGAAAATTCAGCAACAAAACGGGCTTTCATTTCATAAAACATATAAACTGTCATCTCCGGCCCAGTCGACAGAAATTTTGTAGGAAGTTTTTTCGGGTCACAAAAGAAACCCAAAGTATGTTCGAAATTTCGTGTTTTATCATCGAAAATTTCGACATAACTAGGACATTCTTCAGCTGCTGGCATGAATTCAAACGAACTGAAAGTCAACTCTACGATGGTCATTGGTGACTGTCGAATATACCAAACACACTCAAATGTGCCCTGTAGAAGATTTATACAAAATATTTAAAATAAAAATAAAACACTTTTAGGTTCAAAGCTCGTCTCTCTACGTATAATTGATAATTTAATTATTTTATAGATTTGCTAAGTTAAGATTTAATCATCCTTCACTGTATTTTCAAATTTTAAAATAGAATAAATCCGAGACGGGCGTCGTAAAATATTAAAAAATGATTTGGAATTTTTTTTTGAGAATTTTCTGTTCATAAATATTTAAGAAATATATAACTTTCGAAATTATTCAGGAAACATTTTCATTGTCTTTTATTTCAATGCTTTCGACAATTATTATCTCGAATAAGAAACGAACTAAATTGGGAGGTTAAAAACACTAATTCGAATCAGAATCTGACCAACATTACAGGTTTTTCAACATTGGGCCCCTACGATATTTATCGAAAATGTCAAACATCAACTTCATCAAACTGTAAAACAATTGTTTTAGGAGTGTCCTCCTGAATCTCTGGATTGCGATACAGTATATTTTATTATGTGAATCCCACTATATTGGAAGGCATTTAAAATATCAAAAAATGATATTTTGTTCCGACTTGAAAAACCGGTTTTGAATTAACCGTTCCTGTGAAGGTGAAATTTCTGGTGACCTGATTACCCCAGTGCCAGTATAAACACCACCACAAGGTTCGATTCCACTATGAACAAGTAAAAAATCAAAATGGGCAAGAAATCCATGATTGTTTTCATCTGCGTCTGTTTCAAAAACTATGGTTAAATCGGTACCAGATGAGAATATTGATTCAGGAATTCGATTTTCGCAATTTTGTGAAATGATTGGAGATTCGATGGAGTCACCGTCATAAATTTTCAGTGCATTTCCTGTACGATAAGATAGCAAATTGGCTTTATATTGAAGATGATACCTGTACAGCCAAGTAATTTTAACTTTTGACGATTCGCTTCAACAAATCATAAGTGCCTTCATTTAAAAGTACAATTACAACCTACACATCACTCATGTCAAATGAGTCATGTGCGTGACAAAGCATAGGGCTACCAAATTATTTAAATTTCACAAAGTGAACCCACACATAAGTAATTATTTTTTTAATAGGATTGCGATGATATAAAGCCCTTTATATTTTTATACGTTTATACTTTATACAGAAATAACTCAGTAAATACAGATAACCAAATATATAAGACTCTACTACACTATATTACATTTTTGGTTATCTGTATTTACTGAGTTATTTCTGTATTTCCTCATTTTTTGTGGTCTTAAAGAAAATCAGCTGATCAATTTTTACAGAATCGCAAATTTTTTGAAACTTCAGTCTAGAGCGCCAAAATCCGACAAAAATAATGTAATTGTTTCGTCGATATCAGCAAATTTTTTCAAGAAGATGAGAGTTTTTTAAACTTATTTTAGGGTTTAATAAAAAACCATAAAATTTCGTATCAAATTATCGAAATATTAATCCTAGACATTTGTTGTACCATAAATTATGGACCATAAATTATGGTCCATAAATTAAATCCTAAATAACAGATTTGATGTCTTACTACCCTTCACATGCCGAGTTGTTTTTACCACCGATAAGGAAATCGTCAAAAGTCAATGAAATTAAATTTTCACTTCCAGTTTTGATAGAATATACACATGATTTTTTCTTTAATAATGAATTGGGAAAATCTGGAGAAGAAAATTGGGTAGGGGATGAATATTCACCACCACAACCCAATTCATAAGACGCCTTGAATCCTTATCATGGTTGAAAATATTTTCAAGCACCAACAATAATAAAAACTTTTATCCGATGACTTTGCAAGTCCAAAAATTTGTTTGCAGTCGTGCCAATTAGCAAAACAAAACGTTTTGAAACATAGTGGGGTGACAGATCAGCCTTATTTTTAACAGACATTTCATAACAAATTTCCTAAATTCACTTCCAAATAAGCATTAAAAATAGGTTGTCTTGATATTTTCTGAGATAATCAACTTCGACACCGTAAAATTTTGAACGACACTGTTTTCTCTTCGATTATCACTTAAAATGCAGACAAAAACTCATTTGGAAAAACAGCATAATTTGAGTAAAATTCCTTGACAATTTATGTGATTCAAAAAAGATAAAAAATGCATGAAATTTCTTCAAATACGAATCATAAAAATTTGGCTTCAAAGTGACGCGTAAATAGAGTTATAAAAGATAATTTGAGAACTTTCAAGTTTTCAACCAAAAACCTTGACCATTATACCCATCTGATGTACCGGTTGTTTTGAATTCAACAATCATTTCGTTTTTTTCTGAAAATATTAATTCTGGCAATGGTCTACATGAAGTTCCCGGTGGCAACTCGTTACAAATCCCGCTAGAAAGATCGTCTATGTGAATACCACAATATTTATTGACAAAAGCAGCACCAGAATTTTTTATGCCAGAAAATACTTGAATTAGGCTGTCCAAGGTCATGTAAATTTGAAGATCGATAAATGTCAGATTATACATTTTACGTTAAATTTTGCGCTGATTATGGAAATGCACTTTATTTTTGAAATTTTAGTTATTTGAGTCCGATTTTGATCGGTTCAAATTTAACTCATCAGAATATCAGAATAGAGATACATTATTTCGATCTATTTCTGTTCTATATTTTTATTGGTAAATTCAAATATGTATATTACAACTTATAACTTCAAATTTGAGCAAAGTGAGCATATGGATTAGGCGCCCTTAAGCTACAGATCTTGACAATTTAGAAATGCGGAATCCGATCATTCGATTCGGTAGCCACCCAAATTTTCAATCAATGAAATCAGCTTATTCTGCAGTTCAGGGTTTTGATTGGGTGCTAGTATTCCGCATTGTTTTAATCCGTCAAATAGTCACGATCTGTCAACTGAGGATCCTTAATCCATGAAAATAAAAGTTAGCACATCATGTCACATTTTTGCTCCCGTTCTACATTTTTGCACAATTCACTATCCGCCAATCAAAATGTTCAAATTTGGCTAACACATAAGAGCTTTTTTAATTTGAAAAGTTTTGATTGGCGGATAGTGAATTGTGCAAAAATCAAGAACGGAAGCAAAATTTGACACCCTGTAGAAAAAAATTAACTATTTTTTTCAATATTATTTATGAACTTTTTAGAAAAGTTTCTCTCAACATTAAACATAGAGTGCCATTGATCTCTACGGATGTAAGGAGAAAAATTTACTTGAATAAAGTTTGAAAATGAAATTGGGCCACCACGTGGCAACAATTTTGACATGCTAATGCAATTTTATCTCGGCCAATAATTTATCTGTCGTGTAACATTACTTTTGCGTTATTCCGACAGAAACAAATATCAAGGTAGAGTTGACCTCGGACACCCTAACTTGAATAAAATTTCTTCGACAATTGTCAAAATACGTATCTTCAAGATCTATATTTAAGAATTGAAATTGGATATGATCACCAGTGCCCACAATGATTTTCCAAACACATTCAGCTTGTGTTGCATAAGGATTGGGATAACCAGGAGAAGCTATTTCACCGAAATCAAGCGTCAAATCCGCGCCACAAACAGCTTGGTTACTCAACGTCGAATATGTCAATTCAAAGCCCTTACAAAATGAAATTTCATTGCAAACAACTTTCGTGAACAGTTTAGCAGCAAAAAATTATTATGCTTGCAATAAAACTATAGTACAAATTTCTAAAAACATATTTAAAAAAAATGTGATCTTGGAAACGGCAAAATTCAAATATCGTGATTTTTTAAATAGAGCTCTAAAGCAGCTCAAGTACAAAAATATCGAAAAATGCTTTCATAGCAATCTAGCGCCTAAACATTTTTATATCTGAACGTGTTATATTTTTTATGCATGCCAAAACCGGTCTACTTTTTTCAAAAAAGTCCGATCAGACGAACATTTTATAGCTTGGTCAATTATGGTTTTGAGAAAGTTTAAAAATAATATGAAAGAAATCTTTAATTCGTCTAATTTTGATTAATTAATTTTTGACAAACCTTTGCGGTGCCTGGTCCCTTATCTGCTAAAAATTCTATTCGAGCAAAAGGGCCAGTTGTGGTCATTGGATTCGGCGATAATTTTCCGCAAATATCATCACCTATTTGATCATCGTCTGATAAGAAATAAAAATAATAAGGTAAGAGGT
The DNA here is from genome assembly GCA_004367855.1 of Oikopleura vanhoeffeni. Lineage (NCBI taxonomy): Eukaryota > Metazoa > Chordata > Appendicularia > Copelata > Oikopleuridae > Oikopleura > Oikopleura vanhoeffeni. The sequence continues at coordinate 456,658 of SCLH01000008.1, forward strand.
CACTCTTCCGGTTTTTGTGCCGGAACTCGATGTTTGGCAAATTCCGGTATCAATTTTTTGTGCCGGAACGCGATGTTTGGCTTCGTTTTCTCTTAATCGTCTCTCAACCCTCTGAGAAATTTTCGATAAAAAAAATTAAAATTGGATCAAAAATAGAAAAACTCTGCGCTTTTTCCAAAATTATTGATTCGTTAAAATATTATTCCTATCCTGTTAAACCATCAAATACTCTCACATAATCTAGGCATTTTGACCCACTAGAATAAATATCGATTGATTGAAAATTTATGTTGATAATTTTTGTTGCTGGCTGGTCAATGATCCAAACACAGTTGATATTATTCCCGTAAGCGTTTGGAAAATTTGGTGATTTTATATGTCCCTCAGATTCTTTGATAACACCACCACAAGAAATTTCCTCTGACGTCCAAGTTAGCTGAAATGAGGTGTACTGTATCTCGTTTACACTTAACCATCAATCAGTCCGTTATTTAGCTATACAGATCACTCGTACTGTGATAGGCAGTTTGAATATCCTATCTTCAGATAAGAGATTGACTTAAAGTCAATGACTTTGCTTTTATAAAGGGCATCATTTTCCTGCCTACATAAGAAAAATGGCAAGAAAATCCCGATATAGTATACCTTGCTGAAATCCGGTAGCTTGAGTTCTAGAATCCGATTTGAAAATAATTTTCGCCATATTTTGTGATGTATCTGGAACAATAGGAATATCTGATCCGCAATAAGTTCCGATTCGATCTTGGCTGGATAGGCCATCAAGTCCGTTATAAATTTCAACATAATCAACACAAGATGAGCCATGCTTTTTTTCAATGTCAAAACTTGAAAAATCAAACGAAATAACTTTTCCAATTGGAACTGTAATTGGGGTGAACGAATAGAAATTAACTTACACATACATAAAGTGCCGAGCATAAGGAGCCTAGACTAATCTCGTGCGGGCGCGGGGTATTGTATCAACAAGGGCAAAATCAAACGAGCCAACCCTCACAAGGCAACCTCCCCATGATTTGTACTGTACTACATTGTAAATTTAATTAATTAAAATGCCTGTTTGATACTTCAAACCAGGGGTTGGTCGAATTAGATCAGATTCGACTGTAAATGCGGATATATCAGTCTAAAGTCAACTGCTATAAATGCTGAGGCCAGCAATACATTTTCCCGATTATAATTCCCGCATATTTTTGCTTGTGATCCTAGATTTTTGCTCGAAACTGACTGAGACCGTTTATTGGTCAATGAGCGTATTTACCCTGACTGTGATCGTCCAAGAGCATTTTGCATTAGGTGGGTATAGGCTCCCATCAGACGGATATTTTATAATTCCACTTGGATCAGTAAAAACGCCATCACATTCGGCAACGGTGTTCTCACACGTTTTTCCAGAAAATGGAGATACACATTGACAGACAAAATCTCCGTTCGAAATAGAAATACAAGTACCTTCATTTTTGCATGGATTGGTACCTAAATTATATAAATCATGTGAAAAAGTGATGAGAGTCAGAATAAAATATTTTGAATTTATTTACATAATAAAATTTTTATGTGTGATCTTTTCAATCTAGTTAACCTTGTTTTATCGTTTTTCAATTAGGAAGTAAATTCAATTATTTGGAAGTGTAGTGGTTTCAGTGAGCGACCAAAAAAGTCACGCGACATAAAAATCTTAACCTACCCGTTAACTAATAAAGAAGAGCTATACCATTTTACAACTTATTTTTTACTACACATAACGTGTTGACTAAACTGGTCACAAATTGAATAATTTATTTTGAATAAATAATTTGGTATTCAATTTTTCTTAATTTTTTTAATTTGTTAACTTAATAACGAAAGAATCATATTTGAAAAAAAAAATTATGTTAAAACATTTTACCTAAACATGGATTTTCATCATTTTGACAGTGATCTCCAGAAAATCCATGATAGCAAATACACTGAGGAGTTTCATTTTGCACCAAACAAATTCCATTTCCACAATCAATGTTACACTCAGTTGGATCTGGCCCATCATTTGTACATCCATCGGGACCAATTCCATTTCCGGCGAATCCTGGGGGACAAGCACATGAAACGCCCGAAGAACCTTTTGAAGCAATAATAAATATTGTCGATACACTTTCTAGATGTGGCAGTGAAACTTTCTGATGGTGAAAAAAAATCGAAAAAAGTTTTTTTGGGCCGCCCAATATTGCCGAAAGTTTTTTGGCACAAAAATTCGGCAATATCGGCACATTCGGAAATATTGGGCACTTTCGGCAATATGGGAACAGAAATTAATAATTTGGGTTGAAAAATAAAATGCGTAGGAGTGAGAAAAAAATTCTAGACTACTCACAAAATTAATTTATAATTCTGATTCTCAAAATTCAACGCAATAATTGAACGCAATAAAGGGATGGTGGTTCCTACATTTTCTGGAGTTATTATGTAATAAAAATGCACCAAATCGATTGTAATTCAATTCAAAAGCAAATTAACCCGGAAAAAACAAAAAAAATTTCGAAATTTTGGGATTTTTCAAATTTTTCTAAGTATTTTTATCTACAAAGTTGATCAACTTTTAAATTTTGATAAAACTTTGTAATAAAATTGACAGTTTTGAAGACAGTGAAAGAAGAGCTTTAACTTGAGCCCACTTTCGATTTTATCCGACAAAAAAAATCACTTCCGGTCTACTCAAGTGCCAAATTCTAGAGTTTTAAGCACTGTAATCAAAAATTCAATTCCTAGAAATTGTTTGGCTTCTTATAATCTTACTTTCAAAATTATAAAAAATGCAAAAAAAATCAAAACCTGGGAGGTTTACAAGGACGAAAATGGCAAAAATCAGCGGTTTTCAGGGATTCTAGAAAATGTGTGACGAAATTGAGAAAAATCAATTCCTAGAATATTTAAGTTTACTAAGTTTCTATGTCTGTGGTGAATATCAAAGCTTTTAATTAAAAAACCAAGGACGAGATAGGTTTTTAAATATGGAAAGTGTGCCGTGTTACAGACATGATCCAAGGAATGTAAGGGCAAAATATTTCTCGTCATGCTTATTTTTGAGATCAAGGTGGGATCTACAATCTTGTATGTTCATAACTACTGAGATATTATCCTATTTCGCGCATGATCACCTTGAATATGTCAAGTTAGGAACCACCATCCCCTTAAGAGATGCGGAAACATTTTACAATAGAAAATAAAATTGTGAGCTAATTACATAAGATTGGGAGCTAACCTGTTCCGTTAATAATCCGACTCAAAAAAATGCTTGTGATTGTGAGGTTTTACGTTGGTTCTGGCAGAAATGGTTTCGCGTAGATGCCTTTATTTTGATTTCACGCAAGACCAGATGAGTCATTATAGAAAGAAAATTGGATATGAAATTATCAACGGAGCTCTAGTGGATGAAAAGTTGT
>SCLH01000008.1:461303-477813 GCA_004367855.1 Oikopleura vanhoeffeni
AACAAAAAAATTATTTCTGTTCCCATATCGCCGAACGTGCCAATATCGCCGAATTTGCCAATATAGTCGAATTTTTTTTCGCAAAAAACTTTCGGTGATATTGGGCCTCCCCCTGTAATACAGGGCCTGTATATATGTATAAAAAATCAAATAACAATTGGTCCGATTTTTTTTCAATAAACATTTAAGATTTCTTATAAATTTGTGAGGAAAAAAAAGGTCCGATTCGATAAATGTGGTCATTATGAACTTTTTAACAACTCGATCAAATGAGCCCTTATAATAGTCGAAATGAAAACAGTGTGAACATCCTATTTACTACTTAGATGCACTTTAGTTGCATAAAAAGATTGTCAAATTACAAATTGTTAAACCTTGAGAGTCTCTGAGTTGTGACAACATTTTTTCTATGAATAAACGTAGAATCTATTTTCTCATCATGTGACATGATTCATCTGACATTCATCATATTTTTTGAATAAAAACTTTAGTTCTGTATAAATTGTCAAACAAATTCTTTCGCAATAATTATTATCAATTTTCCTTCAGAGCAGAGTGCTAATGGCGAGCAGCCTCCATTTTGACTTGAACAAAGAGTATTTTTTCTACAGTATCTCCCATCGCCTTCATAGCCCGTTGGACATGCTCCACATGTGAAGCCAGGAGACTTATTCGTGCATGTGACCAAAGGGTTCTGACTGCATCCACCATTGTCAACTTTGCACTCGTCGACATCAAAGCAATGTTTTCCATCGCCGCTCATACCGAATGGACAGCCCTTAATAAAGGATCAGTAAAAATTTTCAAAAAACGTAGTGCTTCGGAGGTCTGAGGTTGTGCAAACTTGATGCTTCAAAAATTTCAGATTAAACATCTTACGTGAAATTATGCGTTGATCACGAATATGCTTTTGTTTAATTTATTGTAAGTTATAACACTTAGTTTTTTCTTGTTATTTCAAATAAATATATTATATTTCGAAACTTATTTTTCGTTAAAACTTTAGCCCTGAAGATGCATAAGCGGAATGTTGCAAAAGAATAAATAAATATATTATATATTATAAAACATATTTCATTTCGCTTCGCGAATGTTGTTTATATTTTTCATTTTTTCTGTAGATCATAGTCATCTTTTCGAGAACATAGTCATTCTTCGAGACATATCTTTTCAGACATAACAAGTGAACTCTAGCATGTGATTACGCGAACAGGTGTTCAATCCAAATTTTATATTTATTAAGGGGTACCCTCATGGAAAAACATGATTTGTGTTTTTTTAGGGAAATATCTTAAAGACTACATTGTGGAACCCAAAGGTTGAATACGATGTAAATATTGAAACGAAATCTTATATCTGACCATAATTAAAATCACTGATTGCTCGACCAATCAGGAACTCAGCTTCAAAATAGAGTCATATTTTCTCGCACAAAAGCCTATTCCTCCTCGTAGTTTTGAAGGTAGGAAATTGTTCGTAGCTTTTATTAGCCACAAATACTTATCAGGTCTGTTCGGTTTTTTTAAGCAGATTATCGGTTTCAAAATTTTTAATAAATTCGCTCCAGAATAGACAAGAAACGTTTTTTGGAGCTGATTTTTGAGGTCTGCGCCAAAAGCCTATTCTTCCCTAGATTTTTTAGCAAAATATTTGAACACCAAAATTATGAAGAACGTATAACCCTATATATGAATCAGAGCAATGAGTCGCGGACCAGCTGGTACTATCGAAACGCTATTTTTTGGTGTTTTTTTTTATTCCGAAAACTGAACGTTGAATTCCGAATATCCATAAATTTGATCAAATCAGAACGATATATTTCCAAAACGATGAAAAGAATTTCCTCATGGAATATGGAGATAAAAACTACCACTTTGTTTAAAATTGTCCATATTTCGAGAAAAAGATTGAACATGGAAGTTTGATCATTTCGTGGCTTGAAGCATCAATGCATGAGGGTACCCCCAAAAAATTTCGTGAACGTCTGATACCGTGATTGGTTTATTAAAGTTAAAATAGATCCAAATACAGGTTACATTTGTATGTTTTTATAAAAAACTAAAGTCCAAATCGCAAAAAATAAAAAGGGAGGTGTGCAAGTTTTAAAAAAACTCAAGTTTTCTACACTTCATAAAATTAAAAATGATTTTAATAAAGTGTATTATATAAAAAACTTAGATATGTTTCTAAGTTAATTATATCAAAAAAACACAATAAAACAAAACACTATAATCTTAAACACCTTTCGGATGATTTGAAAAAGATGTAGGTTGGGGGAGCCAATCCTAACACTCCTGAAAACCCCTTCTAGCCACTCATAGGCCGCTTTCTCTTCTTTTCAGCGCTACATCTATCAAATCCATCCAAAAGGTGTTAAAGGGATATCCCCTTTATCACCTTTGGTTAGAAATGGCCGTAGCCACTACTCCTTTTAAACGTGTGATTTTAACGTTGTGGGGCTCGGCATTCTAACCAAAAGGTGATAAGGGATATCAATTTGATATAATACACTTAAAGTTGACTTGTTGACCGAAAATGTTAAATATAAATAAATATATATAAAAAAATATGTTCATCATCAGGGTTGTCTTTTTTTCAAATTGTCAAAATCCAATATTGTTGATGGTTTTTGGTCCTGGCTTGTGAAAACTATAATCTTTCAAACTTTTTATACATGTATGTTGAAAAAATGAATCAAGAAAAAATCCACAGATCAAGGTTTATTTAAGGAAATTAAAATATGTGAATGTTGACAGATATGCATTTAAAAAAAAATTGAAAGTTTAAGATTTTTTATTTTGTTTCCTTTCAAGTACTGTAGATCTTTTGAAGGATTTTTTGAAAAAAATTCAAAGTTCTGACAATTTTCGAATGAAAAATATTTTGATAAGATCTGATTTTCAAAAAAAATTTAGAAAATTTACATATTTAATATACAGAGAAAATACTTTTTCGAAAAGCACGTGTGTTGCCCATTGGTCTCACCCATTGTCGAGAATTTTCGACTTAAATTTTTGGGTCTTAATGGTATCAAAACTTTTGAGACAAAAGACGGAATATATTGTGAAGATCATTTAATTTTATAACACTAAAGTCGAAAAATCGTCAGATCAAAAAATTTAAATATCGAAATGCTGAAGTTTAAAAAGAGTTTTAGCTAATTTACCATCAATGATACTCTATCATTGATACGGCGGCTTGATCTAACAATTTAAATGTTGCTGCACTTGAAGTTTAAAACTAGTATTGACCGATTAAATTCAAGGTCAATTTCAAGAACAATACTGGGTTTTAAAAAATCGCCATTGTGAGAGGTCCCCTTATTGCAACCCGGAAATCGTTAGCGACAAAGGTGGTGTGTCTAAAAAAGAAAAAAATTCTTACTGTGCAATAATAGCTTCCCGCCGTATTATAACATTTTCCACCACTATAACAACTCGAACTTCCCAGGTGGAGACATTCATCTATATCTTCGCAATTATCATTCACCGATTGATACCCATCATCACATTTACATGTGAATTTCGCCTGATTTACAACTGTTCTGGTAAAAGTTCACTTTTTTATAAAAAAAACTGAAAAGGTGGAAAGTTTAAATATGTTCCAGATTGTCGACTCAAAATGTTTAAAAGTTTAGATTTAAGATGGTTTTAAAATAATACTTTTTTTACGATTTTTTAAAACTTTATTCAAGATGTTTGCAAAAGTTAAAATAGTAATGAAGTCACATTTGTATAAGGTAAAAGCGGCAAAATTTTTCTACATACCGGTACAATATCGATCACAGCGGCCATAAGGACATTCTAAACCACGATTATAATTCTCAGCCTTGAAAAATGAAGGCAGCCGAAGAGGCAAATATTCGTGAATTTTGATCGGCCACGATCGGACATTTTAACCAAGCTGAGATTTTAGATGCGCCATCTTAACGTGCGACAAGGAATTTAACAAACCGTTATTTTTAAGATCGCGCCACCGAGGACAATTTAGAACACAATTGATATTAAAGGCAGCCACAGGTGGAAAAGGGCCATTTAAATTTTAATTTCATAATAAATTGGGAAACAAATTTACTTTCCAATGAATATTATTTAAATCTTCGTTTTTTACCCGAAAAAAGTACGAAGAATAATAAGTATCATTTGAGATTTCCTAGGATATTCTTGGAAACATCATGAAATTTATTCTGAAGCTTAATATAAACACGCGTACTGTCCTCTTTCATTCGCGATTATACAATGCTGTTGTTTTCTGAGGTTAGACTGATATCGAAGATCCAGGTACATCTGGTACTTCTATTTTTTTCATTTGGACAAAATGATGATTCCGAAGCAGTCTGAGAACGGAAAATGAATTGAGTTTCTTGATCGAGGATTTGGACCAGACCATTATTCTAACCCGTCATCAATAATCCTTGATGAAAATTTAGACCAAATGTTAGGTTAGGCTGTGTCTGTCTTAAAAACCGACTTTTGTTTTTAATTAATTTATTTAGAATTAAGAGTGTACTGAATACTGTATTCACAATAGTAGTACTACATCACCAAGAATACTGATTTGTACTAAATCTGGATTATCATTTTTTTATTTGAGAAAAGGTAAAGGCAGACATTTGCCGTGAATTACAACGATTTTTGGTAATTAAGAACTTTGATAAAACGATTGACGAAAGTTTTTTTTGTACATTTGATACTTTCTGGAAGGGTTCAATAAAGCTGTGTGCTAAATTTCGTCGAATTTGAAGTTCGCACACACATTTGGGTGAAGGGCTCAAGTGTGAAAAAAATAGTTTTTTTTTGCTTTTTTTGAAACTCTCCTGCGAAAAAGTCATGTAAAAAAGCCTCACAGGCAAGATGAACACAGAACATTCATATGCAATCTAAAAGCCCATAAAATGTTGAAATATAAGAAATAAATGAATAAAACTAAAAAAATCCGGAAACTTATGAAATTTTTAAAGTTTTTGATCAGAAAAATATTTCAAGACATCAAAAATATTTCCATCGTGAATTTTCCATGAAAAAATTAAAAAAAATAAGACTTTTTTTCAATTTTCCATGAAAAAAATACAAGACCTTGCATGATATTGATCTTCTGTTCATACCAGTATGAAAAAATCAGTTTTAGAGACTTTTTAAAAAAAAAAGTTTCAAACCAAAAAATACTATGATCTTGAACATTTTTCACCAAAACAATCGAAATTATGATTTTTTAAATTATTATAGAATAAATCGAAATCATGGGAATTATCTTTCACTTTAATAATTTCTTTTAATTCGAAAAGATTAGGCCTTTAATTCGCGCCGAAGGCCGAGAGAAGAAGATTAAATCTTTTCTTATAAAATTTGAAGAAATTTGCCAATTTTCAAAGAAATTTGTCCAATATTTAGGAAATTTGCCGAATCTTTAATAAAATATTTGTTCAGTTACATGAAATTTGTAAGTTTCATGAAAATTGAAGTTTACAATTGTTAAGTTTACATGAAATTTTGGTTAAAGTTTACAATGAAATTTGTAATTTCATGAATGGTCCAATCAATGTTCGTCAAGTTTTAAAGAAATTTGTCCAAATAATAAAAATTGTCAAAATATTAAGAAAATTTGCAAAAGTTTAAAAAATTTGTCGATTTTTAAGGAAATTGTCGAAATTTTAAAAAAAATGACCAAATTTCAATGAATTTTCATGAAATTTGTCAAATTTTTATGAAATTATGCTTCAAATTTTCATGAAATTTTGTCTAATTTATCAAAATTTGTCAAATTTAATACAATTTGTCATTCAAATGATTTAATAAAATGAATTGTCAAATAACAATGAATTTGTACAAATTTTAAATGATAATTATCAAAGTTTAAAGAAATTTTAAAAATAATAATTAAAATTTGTCCAATATTAAAGAATTTTTCAAAGTTGAAAAAAGTTTGTACCAAAGTTTTAAAAAGTTTCTCAAAATTCTAAAAAAGTTTGTCAAAGTTTGAAACTTGTCGATTTTTAAGACATTGTCCGAATTCACAAGAAATTTTTAAAATTTTCGATACATTGTCACTTATCAAAAAATTGTCAAATTTTCAAAGAACTTGTCAATTCTCAAAGAACGTTCCTCAAGATTTAGATGAAATTGTGCCAAAATTTTGCAGAAATTTCCAAATTTTAAGAAATTTGCCAATTTGAAAGATGTAAATTTCTCGAATTTATAATTTTTTCAAGAAGATTTGTCAAATTTGAAAGACATTTGTTAATAATTTTTTTCAAAAAAATTGTCAAATATTTAGGAAGCTAAAATTTGAATGAAAATTAATTAATTTGAGAAAAATAATTAAGTTTTATTCTTTTAAAATTAATTTTTTTAATTGTGGAGAAAACTTTCCAATTTTTTTTGAACTTTTTTTTTAAAAAAAAATTAGAAAAATTATGTAATAAAAATAATTTTTTTTTATTTTGTAAAAATTTTAAAGATAATTATCCACAATTATAAAGATATTTCAAATTCTTTACAAAGCTTTTTAAAATTTTGAAGAAAAAAATTTATCGAATTGAAGAAAATTTAAATAATTTTATCAAAATTTTAAATTTTTGTTGAAAGTCAGAAAAATTTTTCAATTCTGAACAATTTTTTTTTTTGAATTAATGTTTTTTGAAAGTAAGCTGTTTTCTAATTGACAAATGTTTTTGATAACGAAATTTGTTTTAAACATTTGTAAAATTCTCTTGCAAAATTAAGAAAATTCTAAACTAGAATCTCATATCAACAAGAAATTTTTAAAATTCTTTGCTTTTTAATTATCCAAGCTTGCCAGAAGTTTTTTCGAATTCGAAATTAAATACAAAATTTTCGAAATCAAAGACCATTGTCAAATAAGGTAAATTGTAATGTTTTGAAACTGAAAACTAAAGCTGTTTATGCCTTATTGACCAATGGATCTTTGATTTCTTAATTTTTTTAATTTATTTCTCGATTCGAAATGTTTAAATCTAAAAATATATACAATTTGAATAAAATTTTCGGTTATCGAGAAACCAATGTCAAATTAAGAAAAACAGCAAATTTTCATATTTCAAAAATATTTCCAAATACATTTATGATAATTGAAAAAAAATGAAATTCTTCAAGTTTACAATTTTTTTTGAATTCACCGACAATTAAAACATTCTTAATTATTTATTATAAAATATTTATAAATCTCTTAAAATCTCGATAATTTAGCCTCAAAATTTAATAACTTGTAGAAAAATTAAAAAATCTTTATAATTGAATATTTCTTCAAATTACAAAAATTTTAAAATAGTTTATTGTCAAAATTTAATGATATTTTTTTTCTAAATAGAATTCCCATTAATTTTTGAAAAAATTTGTAAATTTTCTAAACAAATTTTGAAAAGTTTCTATAATTAGGAAACCATATTTTTGAAAATTGTACAATTCTCTTTAACATCGTAGACTTAGACATGACTCTGTACCCAGACGATTTCCGGAACTAGTGACCAATTCTATAGATCGAGCCATACTAAGCAAAGTTTCATTATTAACATACAATTTTTCAATAGCTTAAAATAATATTCAGCAATTGGCAATAAAATTAAAATAAAAATAAAAAAATTCCGATGAACAAAAAGGCATTTAATGGGGGGAGGAGAAAAAAAAATTCGCGAAAATGTCCAGTTGACGGGCAACAAGTGCAATAATTCATACGAATTTAAACCCGTTATTTATATCTTGAACTACTGTTAAGTTAACTTCAAAGGGTTTCTCTAGTTCCATTTACAATTATTATATGTTTTACAATCAAAATTCTCTCGTAAATTGACTCTGAAATTATTGTTTAATATCATTTGTTGTTCTACAAACCAGAGACGAAGTCACGCCTAACGCGTACTCCGCAAACCTTTTTTGATTCTAATTTATTAATTTGTTCGGAAGTGTGGCTTCTAGAGGTGCTCTATTCTAACCGGAGGCCAATGTTTCACATATACAAAACAGAAATCTTTGAAATTAAAAAAAACCCAATTCGGTAAATTATCATTTTTCTCACCTTCTCTCTCGCATATCGCATTCTTTATGTTATCAGCATTCAAAGCTATGACTGTCTGGAGATTGGCTCTATTAAACTGGAGGCCAATAACTGTAATGCATTTAAGAGTCTTAGAAATTCGTTACGATTCTTTTTTGAGGGGTTCGTCGCATGATTTGAGTACTTTTGAAAAAAATATCTGGTACCAAGTACAGTAATTTGAAAAAGTACTCAAATTAACGCCATCAAAAAATTCAAGGGTCAAACTTCAAACGTTTTTAAGACTTTTTCTCAGTACAGGAAAGTCCTGATAAAATCACGTGACGAAATAATTCCATAAAATAAAGTTTAAAAATATGTCATAAACTAAATCCTTATTCTTTGAAAAATAAGGATCACGTGACGTGTTTGGAAAATATTAGTTATGTTCAAAAATCTTAAATGACGGTGTGTATTAGTCCTCAAAACTGTTTCGGCGTAAATTTGAGTCTGATTTGAGTTACTTGTGCCAAAACCCATTTCTTAAATTTGAACGGGGTCACGTGAATGTTTTCGGCCTTGAGTGTATGTTAAAAAAGTCTAAAAACTTTAAGGAACTCACTTCAACTTCTTCAAAAATTGATTTAATGCAAGTTTTTGGAAAAAACAGTACTACTGGTTTACCAACCTTTTCCTTAATATATACGGTCAACGTGATCATTTGGGGCATAGTGTAATGGGAAAAAAGCTTAGGATTTTTTTCTGAATCACGATGAAAGTTTAATCTTTGTGATTTGAAAAATTTTCAAAATACGTACTGTAATACAGTAAAAATTTTCAAATAAAACGGCCACAAACGTATTTCATCTTAAAGTTTAATCGATTACTTTATACGGTCTGTCATTAATGTGTTAAGCGTCATCCAAATGCGATTTAATGGTGAATGGTCACTTACTTGCCCGAACTCGAGTCTACGAGTTTAAAATAAAATAAAATTAGAAATTTATCAAATTTCTCTTTGAATTCTAAATTTGACAATTTCGTTTTGTTTCTAAAATTTGTGCTAATTTGAAAACTTTGTTTGAATGAATAACTTTTCTTCGACATTTGACAAATTTCTTGAAACGTTGTTTGCACTTTTCTTAACAATTTGCAAACATTATTTTTAAGTTGTGATTTAAGAAGTTCAAAAAATGACTGGAATTTTAAATGAACTTTTTCGGAATGTATGGGCCTCGATTAAACTCCATGTCACTGTTTAGGGGGTTCTTAGCGTCACGCTAAAGGTGACTCAAAATTCGTTTCACCAAAAATTTTATCATAATTTTCGATTTTTCTTGAAATATCGTGGTGAAAAATTCAGGGTTTAATAAAAACTTTTTGGGTTGGGAACTATTTCTGATATGGTCTAAAGAATGATGGCTTCATACTGGAATGCCAAAAGATCAATATCATGCAAGTTCCTATACTTTTTTTCAAAAACCGTAAAAAAAGCATATTTTTTCCTTTCTTCAAAAAAAAATTTCTTTCATTTTCATGAAAAAAAAATTCAAGATGGAAATATGTTTTGTCTTGGTTCTTTATGATTCAATTAGGAGTGCAGCTGACATGCTGATATAGATACAAATGATTCACAGCAAGTTCAGACTATTTTTTTCCATAAAAACTTTTAAAAATTTAATAATTTGTGTGGAAAATTTTTCCACGTTTTTATTATTTTTTAATATTTCAACATTTTTGTATGTTTGACTGGCATATAAATGTTCTCTGCACATTACCCCGGAATTTAAGGTATGAAGTTTGAAGTATTTTATTACATCTTAATTTTTTCTAAGGAGAACTTGTGGAGTTAAAAAAAAATCGCGAATTTTTTTTTCACACCTTGACTTCGCCCGCAAGGTTTCCGAACTTCAAATTTGATAAAACGCTGGCATGACAAAAACTTGGCCCTTCTCCAAAAAGTAAAATCAAAATGAACAAAAAATTTCGTCGTTAATTTACCGGTTTGTATATTTCGGTTTATCATGTCGGTACCTATTTTGGTCATCTTTAGACACCAGGGAGTTAAATATTTCGAAATGCCATAGACCCATTTTTTTGCTCCAAATTAATTAAGAACACGATGGGAGTCCCTTAAAATTCTAGTTTTGAACTTGGTTCGAACCCAGATTTGAGAGGTGAGCCACTTCCAGGCTCTGGAGCCGCGCTAAAAAAACTGTGGCGTTTCCTCTATCAAGAACGAATCAATTGAACTGTTTGTTGCAAAGCAAAAACTGTTTACTAAGAATTAGTAAAATTCCACCAAACACAACTTTGTTTGAATAAATAAAAAATAAAGTGATAATCTATAAAAGTTTATTAAATATTTTAAATTTCAATAATCTTTTCTTTCCTCAAAATAAAAATGGCCGCCTTTAAAATATCAATGTGGTTAAAATGCCCTCGTGCCGATTAAATTACCAGTTTGGTTAAATTGTCAGTGGTGGCCGATCTAAATAATTCAGTTTGGTTAAAATGTCCATGTGGCCGATCTAAAAATCTCAGTTTGGTTAAAATGTTCTGTGGCCGATCAAAATTCAAAATATTGCGCTCTTCCTGCCTTCATTTTTCAAAAGCTGAGAATTAATCGTGGTTAGAATGTCATTATGGCTGCTGTTATCGATTTGATTCTAATAGTTTGAGACGCAAAAAAACGCCCGCTGATCGACATTAAAATTAAATTCTGCGTTTTTTGATAGCAATTTCAACATTTTCTGACCGTTTTTGCATATAAATTTCTAAGCTCTTTAAGAGGTCACCATCGCTTAAGAGGTCATTTTAGGGCTATGATTTATAATCTCAAAAATCTTTAAATTAAATTTTGCGTTTTTTGATAGCAATTACAACATTTTCTGATCGTTTTCGCTTATAAATTTCTAAGCTATTTAAGAGGTCACCATCGCTTAAAAGGTCACCATCGCTTAAGAGGTCATTTTAGGGCTAAGATTTATAATCTCAAAAATCTTAGAAAATCTTAGAAATTAAATTCTGCGTTTTTTGATACTATTTTGAAGCTGATCTGATGAATTTTAAGAACATTCATAAGGTTAACCCTAAACCGGTGTAGATTTCAATTGCGACAATTTTCACATTTTGAAAACGTTGAAGGGTTCATAGTTAAGTATGATCAGCAAATATTAGGGGAAAAGCTTTTGCATAAAGATGTTTTATTTCCGTTTTAGTGAAACCGTAACCAGGCTAGACGCGCGCTTATTGGTTCTCTGGCTATTTATAATTGGCGAATAGGGAAGTCTGAATGTAATCACGGGCACCTGGCATTCATGCGTGTGGTTTTACCGTAACGAGATGAGAGCGTTTTTTGCGTCTCAAACTATTTGTGAGCGAAAAAGTTTAATTTCTGAACGTACATACGGGCCTTACAGTGCTTGACAGTAAACCATATTTATGGTTTTAGCCAGGGAGATTTTGAGTTAATAGCCAGTGTACTAGTTTATCGATTTTACCGATACATTTAGTGGCACTTATCTCCCCTTAGCTAACTATTGCGTGAAAGCGCCCAAATTTAAACTAATCTGACCCAAAAAATTATTGATGGTGGTTTCGCGGTCATCTGACAATAATTTCTCTCGCTAGAGGTCGTCAGAATGGTAAATTAGAGTGATCCCCATTAATACAATGATCTCACAGTTTATAACCGATTTAATTTATTTTATAACAAACTTCCACTTTTAAGTTTAAGGGGGTGGCATCGACTCGGCAGACTGGAGTCAATTAAACTTACGAAAATAATAATTTGGTTAATTTTTTTGTGCTTATTATCGTTAGCTCAACCAGAATAAATGTATTTCAGCTCATTAATATCATTTTTTATCTATAGGAAAGATTTGAGTTCGAATTTTCATTTTTGTACTCGTAAAAGTTTCAAAAAAATTCAAAGCATTTAAACAAATTTTCCGAATTTTTCGTCCAAAATTTTTTGATTAAAATTTGTGGATAAAAACTAGCAAAAAAAACACTTTAACTTTTTTCATAGATGCCTACATATTGTTTGATCGCCGTTTGAAAAATAATAAAATTCTAATATTTCATCTTTTGTCGACTTTTTTAGAAAGATTATGAAAATTTTCCGCAAATCAAGTCCAAAATTTTTAATTAATAGTTTTTTGAATTCCATATAAAAAAGCAAGCAGAATCACTTGTGAAATTTGTTTGGTATCTATTTGGTTTCCGTATGTCAAGCGAATTTCGTTTCTGAAGTACTGATGAAATTTACAACACTTGTTTGTGACACCGGTTAGTGTCATTTAGCACGCAATTTAAAAACAATATATTCTTGCATAAGATTCTCAATAAAATGTCGGGTGTAATAGCCTTTTACTAGTAGGCCTTTTTTTGATAGTCAGGACATTTTTTTAATATTAAAACGCAATGGGAGGTCAATTTTTATTCCTTATAAAGCTGTTTTTCTCTAATTTTAGCCATTTTTGACCATTTTTCATGGAAATTAATTTATTAATATCGTCTCAAAATACAATTCTGACATCTGGTATAGTTGGAAATAGAGTTTTAATGAAAAGTGGTTTTTAATATTTTTACAGATACTCAGTTATGTTAAAAAAATTTAAATGTTAAAGTTTGCAAGAATGGACACTTTTATTAAAGATAAAAAATAAAAAAATTATTTTTCATCTTTTTTTCTTTCATATATCGGTCTGAAAAATGTATCGCTCTGAAATATCACTCTAAAAAATTTACCAATCTGCCGGATCGCTGTCACCCCCTTAACCCTCTGACTCATTTGAGTATTGATATCCCCCTGAGGCATCAGAGTCATTTTTATGGTTTGACTTAAAACTAATGTTATGGGAAAAGTAGAAGTGTTATTGACTTAATTGTTGTCATTGAGATTAATTGGAAGACTTAAATTTTAATATAATTATATTACACAATTAAAATGTTCAGCACTTCATTTCCGCTGTGGAAAAGTGAATTATTTTCAAATGCTAGTTTTTTCAAAATTTATGATTTTTGAAGAATTTACTCTTGACAAAATTAAAAGTCAGTCGGAGACCTCAGAATCAAAAATTTAACAATCTCAGATAAAGAATTAAACCTCCGAAAAAGTGACTTCCTCAGAAATAACATCCAATTTCCGGTCTCTGATTACCAGGGTTTTAAGATTTTTTGCGGAAAATCAAGAAAAAAACTAAAATAAAATATTTTTCGAACAACTCATCAAAAAAATGGGCGATTTAAACCGTGAACTTCGATTTTAATTGTTTCTGTTATTTTCGGTCATTTCAAAAAAATGAAAGTCACTTTTATGGCTCTATGCCTCAGAGGGTTAAATGGTTATCTTGAATTTTATTTGGCGTTAGAGAGCAAACTTATGAACTGTTTTATTTAACTCTTCAGCGCCGTGTATACACATAAATCAACTGTCTTTTATGATACCGCCATGAAAAAGTTAACAACGCCAGATCTTTGAAAGTTTGGTTTGAAATAAATTAGACCCTTGTATAATTCATGGCTAACTTTTTTTGTATGCACTAACGGTGGCCTACCCCCTTTACTAAAACAAAACGGAATACAGTAGAAAAAGTCTCGGTCATTAATTTTCTGGAGACTATAGTGAACATCTCCTCATACCATCGATACAAAATCCATTTTCACCGCAACTATCAGAAAGACAATCGTTGTGTTTTGCAGCACAATTTGTACCATGATATTCAGCTGGGCAGTTACATTTAAACCGCTGTGGTGGATTCAGGTTCTGACAACTTCCTCCATTTTGACACAAAACAGAAGAAACGCTAGAATCAGCACATTCGTTAATATCTGATTATCAGGTTTTTTTCAGGATCCGTGAGGTCCAAATTGTACCCTTATTATAAGGATTGCGGGAATCACCTCATTGACTTAGAGATAAAATTGGAATTTCTTGCTTTTGAAACCCAGCAAAAAAAAATATCTTTCACTCGAAATTATTTTCATCGAAAATTTTAAAAACCATAAAATTTAAGGTCAATAATTTTTATCGGAATTTTTGAATTTTGTTCATTTTGATTTACACTGAGAAATGGATTAATAAAATTTTGACTTTAAATATTATGGTTTTCAAAATGAGGTGATTCGAAAATCTATTTCTCAGGTTAAGGGTGGTTCGTTATTTGACATTTTCTCAATAAAATATTAGCCAAACAGGGTCTCGAGAATATAATTCAGATTAGCCAGTTTGTAGAACTAGCCTTCCAGCTTGCGTTCAGAAATGTGGCCAAAAACTTTATTTGTACTGCTTAAACACTAAAATAAACCTAAATTTTCAATTACAACCTGTATAATATTATATCCAAAACTTTACAGTGGCGTTTTTGTTGAATAAGATGCTATATATTTTTCTAGAACACGCAAAAAACTCACCTTTTTGGACATAACGCCTCGACAAAATTCTATCTCCATCCAGGATTAAATATTGCCAAATTAGCTCAAAATTTTGCAAAACCTAGTTAAAAAAAATAAAACTTTTACAAGTGGCGTTTCTTGCAATTTCGAACCCCAAACTCAAAAAACATGAATTTTTCGAAGGTCACTTGAAAACAAATTTACGAAAACAAATCTGTGCTTTGAAAGTAGGCTCAAAAGAAAGCTGAGGAAAAACCTACTGAAAGAAGAAAGTGTGGCTTACGTTCAACCCGATATTTGAAAGTTTATTGATTGGTCAAGATTGACAACAACGTTATTTTTGAAACATAAATTTTGAGAAAATTACTAGTAGAAGAAAAATGACTCAAAAACGCAAAATTTTCGAAAATTTTTTTGTTGTCATTTGGGTTGTTTTATCGTGCAAAAACATAAACAATGGTATTGGTAAGCAAATTTTTTATGACGTAAAACACTGCACGAAAAATGTAGGAACCACCGATACGCCTTGAAAAATGTGAGAGACAAAAAAAGTTGATCCGAAACAAGGAAGAACTGTTCTCGTGTTTTTCAAAAATAAGTGTGGCCAAAAATAAAACGAAATGGGAGTTGGAAACAAGAGAGGAAAGCTTTATTTATCAAATGAATTGAATTTTAGTAATATGATACGAATTTTGTATCATAAATAATGGCTTAATGATTTAAAAAAAATAACCGTTGCCTTCTGCGCATAATTGTCGCGTTCCATCCAATAGAACATCATCACAATAATATGAGTCCTTCAAGTGTAATTAACAGTGGCACCATAACACAAGAAACCGACAGAAAAAAAAATGTTCTGGTAATTCTGCTAAGAGTGATTCATGTTCATCAACTTTAAAAATTTAAATTTGTGATTACCCGACGAAAAATCGTCGCAATTCAAAATAAATTTTTTCGCACTTTTCTGGTTCAAAAACGAAGATATCTTTGCCGACAACGCGTTGCGAATTTTAAGTGAACCATTTTCGTGTCTTCAATACAGACACTGGTTTTCAGCGAAACCGAAAACTGTAATAAAAATACAGTAATAATATTTTTTTCTCTCTCATTAATTGATAGATAAGAATATTTTAATGTCATATTAGTTCAATTTATGGTGCGTTTGTTTCAACACATTTTGTTGAACTTCAAACACAGTATGAGTTTATTGAGCAGTCTAACGAGATAACAAACAAAATTATTGGCCAAAACTAATCGGAACGCGACTAGTCGTTATGCGAGCAAATCCATCATGCATATTATTGTTGCGTGAGAAAACAGAAAGGTTGTGAAGCAAAAATCTTACACTTTATAATTTCAGAATGCAAATCAATTAATGAAATACTGAGTTAAACTCTAATTGGTTCTTTAGCGAAAATCTTGAAGATTATAAATAAGAAATTTTTAAAACAAAACAGAAGATTTTTCTTTATTGGTTTTTCGAGGCACAAATATAATAGCTTAATTAATAATGCTATCAAAAATAGTATTTTTACAACATGTTTCGAATTTTAGAAGTTTTCCTTAGCGCAACTTGTAGGATTTTTATGTTATTTTAACGGCCAGATTTATTTTTGGGTTTGAAGATTTTATTTAAGAAGAGAAATGGTCAGAATCCTCGACTAAAAAAATTAACTTTAATGGGGTGGTCAGTCGCTTAAAAAAGTTAAAAATGAGTTTTCAATGGCCAATTGCCATAAAAAGTGCAGGAATTGACAAAAATCGGTATCTCTTCTTGAGTTTTTTAGGGTATAACAATGGTTTAATGAATAAGAATTAATCGGACAAAACGTGAGAAACGGCACCTGGACGTTTTTTTGAAATTTTGTGATTTTCGCTTCAGAGAACGCGTCAAGAAACAGTATTTTTTGACCCTATTATCATCTAATCAAAATTGTATCATTCTCCCTGGATTTTAAAGGTACACCATTCGAAATTTACATGATGTGTAGCAGAAAGATGTCCGTTCAGATTACTTAGCGGGTTTTGTGCAAAATTCATATTTTAATTCGATAAAGCGCGTTTTATATTTTCCAAAAAGCAACGCATTTCAACTTATTTCTACAAAATATGTTTTAAA